>WAAB01014570.1:0-53001 GCA_013389865.1 Piaya cayana | reverse complement strand
TTTTAAAAAAAAAACACAGCATATATCCAAATAGATAGAACAACAGTAACTATTTGAACAGCACTTTGCTTTGCAGGAGCTCCTTCGCATCCCAAACCCTTCCCAGGAAAATTTCATAACTTCTTGCAACATTATCTAGTTAAACATAAAATAAACATGTGCTTGACCAGCACTTTTGGAAGCAAGAAGGGATATGTAAGCTTAGTTTTTAACTTCTATTTCAGAAAGCTGTGCAGTAAATAAACTTTGCAAAGCATCAGGATGTAACAGATCTTTCCTTTGGGTTCCTATTAAGGTTTAGCCAAGATGCTTCATTCCCCATGGAACCAACTGATGATGAAGGGCCCTGGATGTGTGTAAGGGTTTACTTCAAACTTCAAGTGGAAGAATGATCTCTGCAATGCCTATTCTGCATTGGGAATATTCTAAGAACTCTCAAATTCCTTTCAGGGAAATAACGGTCACCTGTGACCTCAGACTACATGCACTACCTTTCTAGGACATAATAAAGCCAAATCAGACAATGTTGTCTGAAGAAATTTGATACTAATTTTGTTACTTCAGTAAGATTATCTTATTATGATGAACATAACACCTTAAAGCATTTCTAAGTGTGGATTGATGGAGAAAAAGTTTCATATATGCAATAGATTTTGTACTATTTTCTTCTTACATAACAAGAAAATATACTCTAGGACTAATTATATACAATTAGTATATAGAGCCTATACTACTATACAGATATGCATTGTTATACAGTAAATTATGTAAATATTATGAATATTCATAGTTACATTTAATGCTTTATGTATTAATGAATATATAACCTGTTTAAACCCCAAACTATGTTTTGCAAGAAATGAAAAAAGTTTATTGCTTTACAGGTAAATATGGAGTAAAGGCCAAATTGCTATCTTATATTGGGCCTATAATTTTTCAGGGCTAAACACGACCAAGATTCAAAACTCATTCTGTTATTTTGTTCTTTATGAAATAAAACACTGACCATGATTTTAAGGAATCCACAAACTTGCTCCTGCACAGAAAGGACCATGTAGCACAAAGGTGGTTGCATTTCTCAAAGAAAAGAGGGAAATTAATAAAGTTTCTGGTCTCCTGTTCACTTTTTTGGGGGTCACTTCAGCTGTACAAAGCTGAACGTGAAGCAACATCCATATGTAGGTGCATTATAGCCCCCAGAGCTTCCATACTTCCATCAGCATATTGACAGTAGGAAAAGTCAATTATCTGTGTTATCATCCAACAACCAAACAGCTGATTTCTACTAGCTGTGGTGACTTTCAGAAAAATTATATATAACCCAATCAAAATTTTCTGCAGTATTTCTGAAACTGCAGTTTCTCTCAAAAATGAGGCTGTGGATATACTCAAGTATTATGTTTGCACCCGACGTAAGTTCTCTTTAGGTGCAAAGCCCTCTTGGGTTCAAACTTCAAGGTTTGTACAGCCCTCTTCCATGCACCACTGTTGTGCAGGAAACAGTTTGTTGCTAGGGAAGTCAAATTGTAAAGTGTACGCCAGGGTGACAGAAATGGCACTACAGAGTGCAGAATGGATTTCAAACTTGTTTGCAATTTCAATATATTCTCTTCTTTTTTATTACAAAACCACACACATATTTTACTGATGAATATCAGAGAAATAAAGTTATCCAACTCAGAACTGCAGTGGAGTGCCAAAAGAATAACACCATACTGTGTCTTAGAAAATGCTACTGTGCCTAAAATGTTATTCTAGCAAGGTTGTCAATACCTGAGGACAATGGAAGACTGAACATGACAGGCAAAATATTTATTTGCAAACTGCCTTGTGAATTTAATTTCCTATCAAAATGTTTCAAAATGTGTGTTGTGGCTGGAGTGTTGTCATAACCAACTACTTTTATAAGCTCAAAGTGTTTGGTTCCTCCATTCTCCTCTGTCTCTTGATTGATTTTTTTAGTGAGTCTAGTACTAGAGCTCATAAATTCAAAATTCTTTAAAGTTTTTTTGTCTTTCTGATCAAAGAAATGTTTATGTATCCTTGCCACACTGTGTCTCTTTAAACCATTGGCTTTTTCAAAGTGTTTTTTTTTAATGCCATAATGTGATGTACACAGAGAGGTAAATGATGTCAGAATCCTTTCTGCCCCAAACCAGCAAAGTTCATGGGTGCATTTAAAAGAGGCACAATCTGGTTTTGCTTAAAAGAAAGTCCCCCCTTTTTTTGTGTGTGCAGAATAACAATGCCAGAATGTGTTACTCCAAGGAACTGTTGCCATGGTGATGCCATCAATAACATCATTTTCTGCATCCTTGTCCTTTAAACACATAAGGAAAGCAACAAGCATTGGTAAATGTGAAAAAAGAACAATTACCTTTTCTCTCTCAACAGCAGAGGAAGCCTTTTTTTCACCTCATCAATAGAAAATTATGTAGAAAGGAATAATAAAGACTGTTACAAGAAGCACCAAGAAGCCTATTAGTGACAAAGGCTTTTTTTTTTTACTTTCCATGAATAATCACAGCTCTTCAAGAAGAAATCAGCCCAGGCTAAGGATCCTTTGCAAAGCTTTAGATGGTAAAACAAACATTTGACTATACAAGGATTTCCCTTTCATGTACATTTCCAAGTAAAAACAACTAAAATCCAGAGTGAAATGGGAGAGAGAAAAATCCAAAGAAACATCTGCTGCAAGTAAATTTAAAGAACCCTGCACATTCACCTGAAAGACTTGTATCGAAAGCAAGTAGATTAGTGACAGAATAAATATACATTAGAAGCCAGCAGGTTAAAGTTGTCTGTGGTGGGAAAGTTTGCCTTTTTAAGTAGTATGATAACAGGAAGCTATTATGATTTTGTATAAAAGGGGAAAACAGGATTTCAACACTGAATGTGTTACAAAACAGTAGTAAAACACTGTTAAGTTTAAAACATCAAAGTCCAAAGCAAAATGCTAGATACACTTACTACACAAAGTCAGTTTATAAATAATGGAACGTTTGCTAACGCAAGATTTGACTGTAAAGAATTCTAAGATTCATGTAACATATAAATCGGGAGCCCTTGTGAAACGTTACACTTTTGTCCTGCGCTTGGCAGGCAATGTGCAAATGGGAGCTCTGAATGTGCTGCTTGGTGTTCTCTATACAAAGTGAAGGTCAACATGTTGTGCAATGGCTTGTTTACATATCTTTTGGGTCTTTCCCTATATCCCCCTACTAAGGGCAGAGGTTGAAGATGATGATGGGAAAATGTCTGGTTTCCTTCTCCTTGTCTCTAGGTGGTAAATGGAACATAAGTAAGAGAAAAGTGTGGAGGAAAGGAAGAAAGTAGTGACAAAATTTAAAAGTCATCAGAGCACGTGAGTTGGAGATGACAACAGGAGTTGGTTAGCTCAGACACATAATGTCCTGTAGACTTAGCCTACAGGCTGTTAGGGTTAATGACAGCAAGGACAAGTAGCAGAAAAACTTCATCAGGTTTAAAGCAGTAAACTAATTTATTAAGATGATACAATTCCAAACTTTTAAGCTGAATGAGAATGGTCTATCAGTAAAAGATAACAACTTAATCATACAGCTGCATTTACAATGGAAACTCTGAGCTAGTTAGGAAAGGGAATTCAAGATGTTTGAGTTCTTTTCCTGAACACGTTATTCTCTTGCATTAGCCTTTGGTTTCTCACTACTTCTGTCACTCCATCTCTAAGGTGAGAGATAATGGTTGCTTGCTTTGGATAACTCCTTCAGCTCTCCACTTGTTAGTGTGGAAATCCTAATGGAACTGTGAGCCAGTGAAGATGAACATGGGGAGATGGCAGGAACCAAATGTCTTCCTTTCTGTTTTAGAGACTCTGCAATGTTTCAAAGTACTCCACTATTTAATTCAGTTTAAATGCTGAGTTCTCTTCCATGGAATAAAGCTTCCCTGTTCTATCTAGTCTTCAACACATTTAAGAAT
Source organism: Piaya cayana (assembly GCA_013389865.1). Classification (NCBI taxonomy): domain Eukaryota; kingdom Metazoa; phylum Chordata; class Aves; order Cuculiformes; family Coccyzidae; genus Piaya; species Piaya cayana. The sequence continues at coordinate 49,038 of WAAB01014570.1, read as the reverse complement.
TGTTTAGAAACCTCTTTTGAAAGGCTTTAACAAGGCAGCTAACGGGCTAGCCCAGCTTATCTGAGGGGGTATTAATCAGAAAATTCCCTAGAAAACAAAAATCAGTGAAATCTTTTTTTTCAGTATCAAAACATCATCCTTTATCTCTGAAGTCAAAGGAATAAAAGGCAAATTATTGGAAGGGAATGTTACAATTCCCTTTCCTCCTAGTTTGCCTGAGACTTTGCAAAAAATTGTCGTCTTCCATAATTTCATAGCTGGACTCAAGAGGCTGAAAGCTGAATGGTAACTCACCTGCATGGTTGTGAACAAACTAAACCAATGACTTTGATGAATTGGTGAGTCTCTTCCATTCTTCTGAGACACTTTAAAGGCCACTGGAAGTTTATATGCTTAATTGATTAAGTAAGTATTAAACGTGTACATGTGTTTTGTTAAGCAACAGTTTCTTAATTCTGTCGGACTCTGTGGCTGGAAGGACACAGTAATTTTTATTGCTTGCAGGTTACCTGAGAATGCATGCAATATGTAAGGATCATTTCAAAGTAAACAGAATCTTGCACAGATCTTTCAGAAAATCTTCTTTAATTTTTATTCTGAAGAGAGAAAAAAGTCTCTGAGATGAGTCATTTTATAAAGATATGACACTGCTTACAATATTATTCTCTTAATCAGGAATGCAAAAGAAAATTAAATTACTTACAATATTCAGACATCAGCTAAATTATTGTCTTTCTGTCCCCTGAATCCTCAGATGAAATTTCTTCCACTTGATCATGTAAAACTGCACCATTTTCCAATGGAAAAGTAGAAGAAAATATGTCAAAATTTAAACTCCTCTATACTAACATATTCTGAATACTAATGGTGCTTCCCAAAAGAGAACAATCTTTCCATTTTAGGGATGCTAGCAGAATGGAAACCTGTCAATGAACCCAGAAGTATGCCTTTGTGGCTATTTAAAATTAATAAGACTTCCAGTATGGCAAAAGGCAGACTTTTTTTTTTGTGTGATAGGAAAACAAATGACATCCTGCCATACCACAATTAAAACTTTGGTTGTTTTCATAGCCTCTACAAGAATGCATCTGCCTCTATATCACCACCATTTTTACTCGAATGGGCGCATTTCCCCTGCACTTAAATCATGAAAGTATTTTTTAAACGTTCTTAAAGATAATGCTGAAAAGTTTTAGTGACATATTTCTGGCCACAACCTGCACAACAAAAGGTATCAAGTATGTCTTACAGCTGCACTTTTACCACCATATGGGTTATAGGGTAGACTTTTTGTGACGCATCTTTGCTAAGGAACTTGCCAGATCCTTGGCTGAGAGAAAAATGAAAGCTGTGAGTGAGTGGGCATTGCTCAGAGTGAGAAAGCAGACAACAGATGGGTCCTGGGGAAGAGACAAAATAAGGAGATGACAGAGCCTAGACAGTCAGTCAGTCACTGACACTGAGGCAAAGGATTTGGACAGATGCCAGGAGAGGACACGAGTAATAGTGCTGCCACAGAGCATATAAGCAATCAACAGAGAAGGTCTTGGGTCACAGGCGCATGCTGGAGAAGGAAAGCAAAGTTGATTTTGATGAAGTCCTGGAAGTGATCCAGTGTGGATTTGGAATAGTGAAGGCAGTGTGCTGAACAGACCAGTTAAATTAAATTTCTTGAACTTAGAACAAGAGCAAAAATATAACAGGAAATAAAGTGGGATAATGGAGAAATGAATGGAAAGGATGGCAGACAGAGCAAGTCAATAAGTACAGCCTTTGCCTTTACCAGAAAAAGGTGTGCCACTCAGTTTTATTCCATGCTCCATAACGACATTATATGACAATTGTTTATGTGCCACTTCAGTTCTTGGCCTGAGAATATGCATGTTTTTTAGCATATCTATTACAGCTTTGTGGGAAGGCTTGATTTCATCTACTACAATGTTTCTCACTGCAGCTCTGTATAGCCAGGCTACTTGTGGGGTGACATCAGACCAAAAAAAAAAATTATGAGGATTCCTCTCTGCCATTCCTTTCTGGCATAAGGACCATCATTATCAATATCCAGCAAAGCATAACAATGGAAACTCGACATGTTCAGAAGCAAAGTACCAGGCAAACCCTTAATCTGTGATACAAACAGGAGTTTTCATCTCCAGGAGGAGTTCAGAATTATTGGATGTTTATGAAGTTAAGTTCTTTGGGTGTTCAACAATACATTTATTATTTCACATAAAAAAGGCAAAAAGCAGATATAATTATTTGGTTTATCAACATAACATAGAATACCTTGTGGTTCTGAAAAATTTGCCACAGGGTGTGGGTTGTATGCCATTTTAATAGATGTTATATGCTAGTTTTGGGCATCCCTGATGCATCTTTTTTTTCTACACTAATTTTCTACACAATAAAAGAAACAATGAACATGTGCTTAGGCCTGACTTCAAATTTAAAAATCTAGTTTGATGGTAATCCACATCCTTAAAAATGACAGGGTGCTATGATCTGAATTAAACCAAGCATATGCAAAATAAACTCCAGCTAACTCACTTGGCCAGACAAGGAAGAGAACATGAGAACACAACGATACTTTAGGATGTGCATGTTTACCTGGTTGGAAGATCAGACTCCCTTTTTGTGTAGAACTTGTTCTGCCAAAAGGAATGAATAAGGTAGGCCAAGTGGTGGGTGCCAGAAAGCAAAACTGGGACAGTGAACCCTAAGCTCTTCAGAGATACTACAGGAAAACTTTCTCCTTTCCCAGTTCTTCTATGAAGCTGCTTCTGTAACCTCACCTTCACAACTGAGACACAGATTTATAGGTCTGGCACATCTACTAACTAGAATTTGTACTGCCCTGATCTAACAACAGTTAGCTTCCCAGAACTGGGAGGTCAGTTTACTTTACTTATAATGTTGCTGCTCCACATTGATGCCACTGTATTTTTATTTTCTATCTTCAACTTAATGGCATGAGCAAAATGACAGAGATTTTCCTTCAGTCTACTGTTGTGAAACCCTATTGGCAACCACTCTACTTTTTTCTCCATGATGGTAATTTCCAGATTTCATAAGCATTGGGAGGGTTGCTATGTTACTTTTGACTCTAACTCTGGTCTTTCAGGTCTTCTCTCTTGCATGCAAGTTTTATTAATGTCAACAGCTTAAAAAAATAATAAAGAAACAGGCTAATGTTAGGTAAAACCATATAATCTTATAAATAAATAGTACTTTGTAAGAGGATTTGTTTTTCTAAGTTGACATTTGCACTTACAGTCCTAAAAAACAGGGAATTTTAATGAAACATTGAGCAATCAGAGACTGATAGTTTGGAAGAGTCATTGCTCTTTACATGGAATTTAAGATGTTGCAAGAGCTTTCAGATCCAAAAGCTATAGCACAACACAATAAGCACTGGCAATCTTTTTACTCGGCAAAGAACAACCACCTTATTTCTCTATCAAAGGAGTTTCCTTTTGAACAAAGAAGAAAATTGTCATTACCGGGGTTGTACTAGGGGTCTCAATGCTCTGATGTCATAAGAAAAATGAAATTGTTTGGAAAATGATTTCTGGTCATTGACCATAAGCTATCCTAGAAGTAGTCAAGCACCGCCAGGAGAGGTTTAGGCTGGACATTAGGAAAAAAATTTTAACAGAAAGTGTCATTGGGCACTAGAGCAGGCTGCCCAGGGAGGTGGTTGAGTCACCTTCCCTGGAGGTATCTAAGGCACAGGTGGATGAGGTGCTGAGGGGCATGGTTTAGTGTTTGATAGGAATGGTTGGACTCGATGATCTGGTGGGTCTCTTCCAACCTGGTTATTCTATGATTCTATGATTCTAAGTCCCTAAGGAAAGTGTATGAAAGGACTTCTGAATGAACTGCCTATTTGGAAAGAAAACTATACAGGTTCTTTCTAAGATAATGCAAACTAAACATACTATGTACTTGCTGAATGTTTACTGCACCTATTGCTTCTACATGTAGGACACAATGGATTAATTTATTGTCACATTGTATAAATTACCATTATCTGCCATGGAAAATTATGTGACAGGGATTAAGATAACCTGGCATGGTTTGTTTAGCACTAGTTGTGAGAGCTTATTTTTTAATGATGACCTCTGTATAGGTACTTTTAAAGGGAAACAAGTTGAGGGTAGTTCTGTTATCATCTGAAAGAATTATATTTAGCTTAACATTATAAACTTTTGTGGTTCTGTAACAACTTTTCAGCATTTAAAACTGAAGTAGTTAAGCAATTTCTCATTCTCTCAGACAAGGTCAAAGGCCTCAAATGCTAAATTTCATTTTCTATGAGTAAGCATAAACTAATGTGCAATCCACACATTGACATCAAGAATCAGTGCTATAGACACAGTGCCAAACAGAAAACGCAAAAGAGGAAAAATATCTTGACAATTATGCCTGTTTTCAATATCTTCAACCATTTTCCAAGGATAATAAAGTCTGAAGAAAATTGCATAGCCTCATAGCATTGTTCTCATAATAAGACCAGTCAAACCACTGACTTTAATGCTACCTCTTACAGCAAAACTATTGATTCTCAGAAATCTCAAAAGAAACAGCATCTTACATGAGCAAACACTAACCCCACATTTGAGATTACTTAGATTATAGTAATAGCTCTGAAGAAACTAAGGGATGTGATAGTGGAAAGTTTGTATTTTTACAACCCATCTCGAATAGTTCCTGTAACTGTAGGAATCCAATCCCTGTATGATTAAGGGAGAGAAATCCACTCCCCTAGAAATCAGAATCTCTCTTGGAAGCCTGATATTAAGTGCACAGCTGCAATGTAACTATCCCTAGATAACCTGAACCCCTTAAAAGAGTTTGTTGGTGAACTTCATTTTTTCCAGCATAATGGCAGATGAATGTTTTTTGAAAGATGATGTAATATATTAAACATATCAGATAGCAGCCACCTACCATGTCAGTTTTATGTCTCACATACAAAAGCTGCTTCAGCATCACAGACCTCTTTACTTCTGACTCTATTAAATATGTGATTCAAAACAGAAACAGTGTAAGCATTTTGGATAAAATAAAGCAAGCCACTTCCATGGGCAGTCATGAGCGAGATGGAAAGAAATGTGTCTCCTGGTCAGACCCACAGGGTCTATGGCAAAATGTGCAAATGACCTGATGAACTCTTCATAGAATCATGGAATGCTTTGAGTTGGAAGAGACCTTTAAAGGTTATCTAGTCCAACTGTCTTGTCATAGGCAGGGACACCTTCCAGTAGATCACTTTGCTCAGGTCTGTCCAGCCTCTCCCTGAATGTTTCCAGGGATGGCATGTCTACCACCCTTCTGGGCAACCTTTCCAGTGCCTCACCAACCTCACAGTAAAAAATTTCTTCCTTATATCTAGTCAGAATCTACCCTCCTCCAGCTTAAAACCCCTTGCCCTATTGCTACAGGCCCTGCTAAAAGGCATATCCCCACCTGTTTTATAAGGCCCTTTTAAGTACTGAAAGGCCACAATAAGGTGTCCCCAGAGCCTTCTCTTCTCCAGGGTAAACAACACCAACTCTCTCAGCCTGTCTTTATAGGAGAGGTGTTCCATCGCTCTGATTATTCTTGTGGCCCTTCTCTGGATCCCGCCCAACAGGTCCATGTCTTCTAATACTCTACAAGTATTGCAAATACGAAAAGAAACTTGGACAGCATGAAAGAACTGTGAGAAAATACTACTGTAAGGAAGTAATTGAACTACCTGCAAGGAGGAAAAGGAAGGTGGGTGGCATAGAAGGTTTTTGATCCTTCTCTCAGGACCTTCCTGTGTGAGAACTGGGCTGAGCCCTTCCTTTCGGTGGCTGCAATAGGGAAGCAATGGGAAACATGAACTGAGAACTCAGTAAATAGAAGAATTCTGGGAGAAAAAACACATAAAAACCTAACGGTAATACTTTACACTGAGAGAATAAGTACTGAGTCCTGAAGTATACTTGATTTATGTGGTAACCACACCAGTAAATATCATAGGCAGGTCTTCACAATAATTACATATCCTTGCAGTTCACCTGATAATTATTCTCAATTTGATCTCTGAGCATGTACTATGTATCTGTTCTGTGGTTTAGAAGTTCAGTTAGTTACATAATCTGATGGTATTTTTCACGGCTAAACTCTACTATTACATGGTATGGTACCACAAATCATCATCAGAAAGGTCTACACAGATGTTTGTTCTGAACAATAAAATTCCATATGATTGGACACCTGAGTTAGAACGCAATAGGTAACTTATTTTCTAATGCCCAACACAGGTCTGAATTTTAAAATAAATGCCCATTAATGTTGCCTTCCCTTTTAAGGCATCCTTTCAACAAATTCCATACAGATAATTTGCTGGAAAAAGCGTTTGCTGAAAGAGCAAATTTTAAGCTGGAATAACACATTATTTATGAAAAGAAATATTTGGAGTGTATATGAGTAAGAATTCATACCTTAGCCCTGATTTTCAGAAATACATTTGCCTACTGATATAGAAATTATTTCTTGTGTGATCTGTGCTTTTAATGAGGAATACATTTCAAATATGTTGAACAGCTGCCACCTTCCCCCAGTCCCCTGGATGAAGAAGTATTCAGACAAAGTTACATTCTCAAAGGCAGCTCCATTGGATTGAGTAAAGGAATACAACCTAGGAAGCCTGTTCTCTTGCAATCCCTGAAGGAAATTGACTTCTGATCCCGTGACTCTGTTCCCCTCTCTGGTCTCTCCTGTCTATTTAGAAGAAAAATCTTTCCTTCAGATCTATACTTGCTCATTGACTAAATGAATAGGTCTAGCAACACAGATTAAGAAACAGACCTACCACTGCTAGTCATAATGGTAATATAAATCATGAAGATATGGCTTCTAGAAGAACACGTACATGCGGACAGAAAAATTTGATTTAATCTAACAATACTTAATATTATTTTTGACTGAAGGCTCAAAGCTGTAACTACTGGAGAGACTAAGCCTCCTCTTTTGTGCTTCTGCAGCACTTGAGGCCCAATAAGGTACTTGTACTAATCATTATTACTACTGGATTACAGCTGGGCCACTGAATCCAACCAACATTGACTTCCTTTCAATACCCATCATCTATAACCAGGGTCAGAATCTCTGCCAATGAATTTAGTAAAGATGATCAAAGCCATATGTCTAAGATTTTTTTCAAAGAATAACAGCATATTTTTCTTTAAAAATAACGTTTTTCTTTTCGCTATTTAAAAAGAACTGCCTACCAGAAATGAAAAACAATGGTTTTCAGCAACAAAATTGAAGTGTAGAGAAAAAAGGCAACAGCAACACTTGTACTTTGCAGGCTTAACCTGAAATACTGGAATATTACATAGTTGCTCACAAAATGTTAGTAAGCACAAAGCATGTTATAAACTTCTAAGTAGCTAGTTCTAGATGTGAAAACCCAAATCGCTTTTTGGCTAATTGTTTTGTGCAATTTTGGGGTGTGTGTGAGACAAGTATTTCCAAATATTGGCCTCTGCAAGCCATATGAGTTTGCTTTTGTGACATGGCAGTGATTCTTTTAATCTGGAGATAGTGTTTTGAAGCAAAAATCTTGTAAATTGTTTATGTCATTTTCTCTTTTTTTAATCCATCTAGTGCTCAACATGAACATATCAGAGTGAGTCCAGTGAATGAATTATGATTAAGGCTTTGGAGCATTTGACATATGAGGAGAAGCTAGGAGAGGTGGGATTATCTAGCTTGAAGAACAGAAGGTTCAAGGGAATCTTATCACTGTGTATAGACACTCGATAGGAGGAAGTAAAGAAGATAGAGCTAAACTTTTCGTAGTGGTCTGTAGCAACAGGACAAGAGGCAGTGGGCACAAACTGAAATTCAGGAAATTCCACTGAAGTATAAGAAATGCCACTTTTACTGAGGGGATGATCGGACACTGGCATAGGTTTCCCAGAGAGCATGTGAAGTCTTCATCCCCAGAGATATTCAGAACCTGACTGGACACAGCCCTGAACAACCTACTCTAGCTGATCTTGCTTTGAGCAAAGGAGTTGGTCTGGATGATCTCCAGAGCCACCTTACAACCTCAACCACCCTGCATTTCTGTGAAAATTAAGAAATTCTATTGCCATGCACAGCTCATAGAACTTTTCCTATGTTTTATTGACATGTACAAGTCCTACTGAAACAGATACTAAAATAAGATGTTTTGATTATAGATTTTAAAAAACCCAAACATTTCTGAAGGTTGAACAGAAATGAATACATTTCACATAATGTTAATCGAGTGAAAAAATTACTGTGCATAAAACTGCACTACAGAGTGAATATATCCATATAACTCTACACATTCTTATGTAAGATGCACAGTGTATTTTCTTCTTTCTCCTAATAACCCTTTGTCACAGTATGACATGCTTGAAACATCCCAATCTTTCAGCTAAGACTGGATAGGCTGGAAAAGGTTTATGGCTGACTTACTGCCTCTGGATTTATCGGAGACGGGAATGGCTCTCTGGGATGCAGTATCTAAGGCAGAGACCGTGCAATCTTCAAAGAGAAAAGCCAAATGTGGAGAGTTTTGTAATAAATAATAAATGGACACGGAAGCACAGCACATTGTTTTGATTTGGATATATACATTCATTTTGAGGTACTACTAGAGTTACAACTGCAACACAGACACAGGAAACACTCTTTTAACTCAATGATTTTACTCACTTCCCAACATCCCTACCTACATACTTACAATCACATCATCAGAACATCAATTATAGTAAGTCTTTTTGTGGTAAAATAATTGAATAATTATCTTCCAAATACATTACCTTTCCTATGCCATTAGATGATCCTGGCTATGACCACCTTACTGTTCTAACAATATATCTGCAACACACTGTGAATTCCTTCATAGCTTGGGTAAATCCTCGGCTTTAAGATAATGTCAAAATTTGTTGAGATTTCAACATAACTATGTTTTCACTGCTGAAGCTATTTTAAATCCCTCCTGTATTTTGCTTAGAAAAAGGTTGGGGAGAGTTTTGACATCTGATTCCAGTCAGCTCCCATTTCTGTGAGCTCAGGCATGGCCCTCAGCTGCCTGGAAATCTGCCAAAGCAGTTGTCATCAGGGTAGAGTTCCAGTACCCCTTGACTATGGTTAAGCTCTGCTGGTAGGGTGATGAAAGCCAGGGTTAGAAGAGATCCCCAGGTGTGAAAAGAAAAGATATTTGCAACTGATCATCCTAACTTAAGTATCATACCCACACTTCCCCACCCCTGATGCTGCACTGGATTCATGACCAGAAAATATTAAGAACTATTATGCAAAACCAAAAACATTGTTTTGTGGGAGAGGGGTTCTTTTTTCTGTATTATCTATTTGTGGGATATTTGCTTCCATTTTTTTTCTTTAATCTGTTCCGAATACTAGGTCAAATCTATGTGGATCTGATACAAACTTCTGGCAACTGAATGTATCCCATGAAAAGAGCTTTATCCAAAGACATCTCTATTGTTTATGTGGTGAAAGAATACTAAAAAAGGAGACACTATTTCTCTGTGAGTATGTTGCTAAGTATATATTTCTCCGTGCATATGTGACAGAACAGAACAGGCTCACTGGGAAACTTTTTCTTTATGACCACATAAATCTTTTCCATTAAATCAGTTATTTATGCCTAGGACTACCTATGCTTGCACCAGACTTGGTGGGCTAGAATAAAATGCTGCCAAGACCGCAGACTAACCCAGCTCTCCAGGGGTTCCTGGTTTGCCAAAAGGAGTAGCTTAAGAAAGCTGTTTTTTGAAGTCGGGTTAGGAGTCCCCATGGGCCTTCTGTTTATTTTATAAAGGAAAAAAATCATGCTACCTCCTTACCATATAATCCAACACCCATAGTCCAGAGGAAATGCTTTGAAAAAATTTACAGAAACTTATCTCTGAAAATCGCAGAATCTTGTACACCTTGCTCATGCTGCTGCATGTCTGTTAAAGAAAGACAACTCCCTAAGATTTTGTCCTGAAAAGTATCATTCTAGGAACAAAATACAACAGTAGACATTGAAAATACAACATTCATAAAATACTGAGCAAATATTTGTGCTAATGAAGGTTAAGGAGTTCTCAGTCCTGAAAACTGTAGTCCTCTATTTATCGACAGTCTAATTTCAATGCAGGCAGCTGGAGTGGAAGCTTCTCTACACTGGCCTGCCCATGCTTTCAACCCTGACCTAAAGAGACCCTCTCTAGAAGCAAGAAATAATTCATTCTTTATGCTTCTTTGGCCCTGGATTTATTTCAAGCAAGGGCTGCCAATTTCACTGAACTGAAGGACACACAGTGGTTTTATAATATGGTCTACAGTCGACTGGATCTGAACTAAGACCACCTAAGTCATTCCATTAAAACAACACACTGTAGTAGAAATAGAGTGTTGGGAGCAAAAGGCCAGAGCTGTTATCCACTTCAGCTTATTTTTGTGACTGGAAGGTGGCTGCAAAGGTAGGGAAAGCAAACTGAGTTGCACCTAGTAGCCTTGAAAACAGCATAATAAAAATCATGAGGAAAGCTCATAGAGCACGACAGATAGTTTGGGCCCTTGTATACTAGCATCATCCATTCTTTTTAACACAAATATTCCCTATTGCTTTTATTAAATGAAGCACATTCTTCTTGATGTCAGAATTCACTTGCTATAGGGTTGTTGAGTCTGATGCAGTAATAAGCAGAAATATCTCCATGGACTGAGACAGCTTTCAGAACTGGCCATGCCAGTATTTCAGGACCTAACATTTGGGTTCTGCTTAAGGAGTATAATTTTCAGAAAATACTAGGCACTCTCCTAAAAATTAGCCCAACCAATGCCAGGTGGTAGCCAACCAGACTAACAGGCCCACCTGTCACTTCCAAAAAGCAGCAATTCAAATGGCTCCAATATGAATCCCCATCCTGGTTTTTTTTTTTATGTTGTTGGCAAAACTGTTCAGTAAGAGATTGTGTCAAAAGGTCTGTATTAGATAAACAGTATTTGTATTGTTCTCCAATATAGTCTTTAATTTATTATTCCGTTGGTGTGCAGAGAAGTAGAAATCTTCCACTGCACAGAAAGGTGAAGATTTTACTTGCATTATGCCCATGTTGTCTGCTTTAGGAACACATCTACTGCTCCAGAATGTCAGCTGAGAATATACAAGTAGTTCTGTTTTATGAGACTTATTCCTCCTTTACTTAGAAGTTAGTTTCACTGCTGACATTTGTGAAGTATGGGCTTGTTTCACGATATGACTAGAAAGGGAAAGAATTTGGTGATACAAAAAAGAGCTGTTAGCAAAAAATTTGTTCATCTGTATTATTTATGATAACATCTGTTGCTTTTGGAAGTATGCTCACTGTAACCTACTACACCTAACTAAATAATATAGTAGAAAATGAAAGTAAGACCATAACATCAGATATGGAATTGTTATGTGGCATATTATAACTGGGAGGAAGAATTACCAGCCACAAAGACATTAGAAGGGATTAAAGTGGTGTGCCTACCTGGTTAGCCATAATTAGCAGAAACCTTCACTGTATCTTTTTAAAAAGGGAGAAAAAACCCCTTTTTTTGTATGATTAAGTGCAACAAAAATAATCCTTCTCAACATTAACACCCAGAAGAAATAGAAGTTTATGTCATTTATTTGGAGAGAGATAGATTCAATCACAGATTTCTTCAGCTACACTCAATATTTATTTTGAAACACATTTGCTGGTTTTTTGCTAAACAAGTCCTGGCTTTTAATTATTTAGAAATCTCTAATGCTTCATACTTTGTGTGTGTTTATCTCACTACTATTTCAAACACAGAATACCACATAATCTTCAAACAAGCAAACACTATTTCTCATGGCTCTTTCAATCTACATTGTTATACCCTTAACAAAAGTGGAATCAAAATTAGGAAGAATCATCTACTTTTACTCATTATAATAAATCTGGGCTGGCTTATGTATATACATGCTGGAAAATTTAAACTATAGAATTCGCCTCCTGAGGAAAAAAATCAGTTCAACGACTGAAAGAAAGCTCCTGACCAAAAACGCACCCGATGGGTCTCACTTTCTCTTATATAGATGGAACCCCTACTCCAAACCCACAGTTAGCTGCAAAACCTCATTGCATTCTGATAACCAGTAAATCACTGATATGCATGGCAAATGGTGTCATATGCAAATTAAATAAGTGGCCCTGTTTCAGTGTTGGCTTTGTTTCCAGTTTCCAGTTTGAGGGTTAACTAAGTTGCTGATCAGGTCAGGTCAGACAGGGCTAACTGCAAAATCATGTAGAATTGGATGCTCACAAGGTCGTCTTCCATCAGAAACTATCTGTCCATTTTTTGCATGCTGGGTTATTAATAAGATCGAGTATACTTAAGCTAACTTCTGCAGAGGTACTCACAAGTCTTTGTACTGAACCTGTGATTGCTCTGGAAGAGTTAACCGGCTTGTACAGAAGCACAGGGTAGCCCAAGCAGCTCTCTTGAGCCTGGAGGAACCTAGAGGACCTAGTGAGGCAACTTCCTCAGCCTCTGGTACAATTGTCAAAGGGCAGGTGCACTTCTGCAGGGGGGTCCAGGTTGGTTTACCTGTTCCACCCAAAGGCTGTCCATGCCAAGTCTGGATGAGTTGTATGCAGTGACATTAGAGTGAGTGGGTACCCTACAGGTTTACAATAACATGAATAGATTTCCAAGAGTGCATACAAACCAATAGTTCTCTTTCTCTTGCACCCTGGGATCAAGAGGTAACAAAACCAGAGGGAGCAGGAGCCAGGATGACACAAACAGAAGACAGCAGTTCTTCTGACAAGATGTGGCTGATGCGCACATCCACCTGACTTGATTTTTTTCTCTTCCCTGGCTGTTACTGGAGATAGGATAGCAGACAAGATGGACTCATACTCTCCCCAAGTACTGCTGTTCTTACTATCTGAGTCCCTCTAGCATGTTCTCCATGGCCTACATACTCTCGTTTTCCCCCCCCATTATTGACAGATTATTCCATTCCACACTTTTCCTGGATGAAGAAATTATTTTGCTCATAAAGGTAGATGGGACATTTCTTAAACACTTTCCATTCCTTTTTTTGGCCTTCTGCTCCTAATTCTACAGAAATAAACTGGCAAGTAAGCACCAACTCACACACTTGGATATGTAAGTCCCCTTCACTTTTACGTAACAGCTTTCTGACTGAAAAGAAGACCACTTTTCTAGGTCATTAAGGGTGAACTAGACTCACAGTACAGAACATAAAGGTGCTTTCTGCTCTCCACAAAGATCCTCAGCTTCTAAACTCAGGTGGTCTGAAACACTTCTTGGTCAGAGTTCAGTCATTCCTATCACTAACTTGAGCCTGAATACTGGAGCTTTGGAGAACTTCTTCCTCTCATGCACATAATGGGGTGGCTTTGTTCACCAAATCTAAAACACTTCTTTTTTTTGTTGCACTTTAGTTCAGCAGATATTTTTTTCAGTTTTCTTAACAAAATGAAGCATCAACAGTTTCACTTAAAGACAGACAAAATATTTTTTTAATCTGCAGCTATTTCAAATATTTTACTCATTTTCCTCTAAAATGTAAATAGAATGTATATGTTTTATTTCAAAATATTGTTTCTCTGCCTGAATACGTTTTCTGATTTCTCTGTGAATTTGCTCATCATTCCAGATTACGTAAATGTGATTTTTCAAATAATGAGCAGTTTGCCTGTGAAATCTTGCCCAACACCAGTAGTGAAGGCTAGAAACCTAGTGGACTAGAAATCAGAAGGCCATTTTCTCTCCCTTGGGAGGCCAGCTGAATGCTATGCTTCCCTACCTGTGAAGTAAGGATACACATCTTTTGTCTATTTGAATGGCAAGGCAGAGTTTCAACCTATTAGACTCTGTGTGTAGAGCAGTTAATACAATAGAACCTGACCTAAAAGCAACTATAATATAAATTAATATTAGTTTTGCACAGGCTCTTCAGTAATGCTACCTAAATATAATTTTGGCCACAGTACCATCCATCAGATAAACACATTACATTAGAGATGTTTACCACTTAATTGCAATTACCACAGTAAAGTAAGTTTTAAGAATCTTAGTCGTATTAAAAGAAAATAGCATCATCTTGTTCAATGCCAGCTTCTCTGCTGAAATACTCATCACCAAAGTGATAGTTACAAGGTTTTTCCAAGTGTAACATCTACAGGCTTTGCTGCTGGCAGACTATGTTCTTACTATGTTTAAATCTGTGTAAAGCAGCCATAATTATCAACTGTAGATAGCCAAAAACCACAATGAATTTTAAGGGAGTATATGTTTTTATTCAAGTCATGTATGGAACCTTTTAAAACAAAAATTAAGAAAATCTCAGAACTGAAAAATACAAGCCCAGACATCTGAATTTTGAAGCAGTCATTACTTAAGAGTAAAACACAGCTCATATTTATTTTTATTACCTGTTACTTTTGGTGCTACTTGTTATTATAATGTAATGGATATTTGTTCTTATTGTTGTTTATAAGGAAATTATACTTATGCAACGTGCTGTCTCCCCATCTATCAGTCCCTCTACTGAGTCACTTTTGATTCCACTGGGCAATCCCAAATCACTTAGCTACAGGGCAGAGGTATAAAAGATATTTACCTTCCTACAAGCTTTGAGAAAATTGGCAACTAAATAGAGAGGATAGATCCAGAATGGTATTGCCAGCCAGGAAAAACTGCAACATTAGTGTAAAAGCTACCCACTTCACCTGGCATACCACCTGCACTGTTAGGAAATAACCCAGGACTTACTGACAAAAGCACAGCTGAGAAACCATGATGGCATGCATGGCTTCCATTTTCATTGGAGACTGAGGACAAAGGGGGATCATGGTTGGAATCAAGGTCATAAAGGAGCCAAAAGTGGGCATAAGTAGAGAGAAAACATCCACTAACCATGAGACAAATCCCAAACCACAGTTATTTTATGACTCCTAATCATTCTTACTGATAAGAGAACCATAATGAAGTTTCTTTATGGACACATCCCAGGCAGTTCTACATAAAAAACCTGCAGAAATAAAAGCAGAGTGTTTCACTAGATAAGCTCCTGGATGAAGGCAAAATATTAAGGAAAATTCAGGAAAAATAAAAAAAAAAAAAGAAAAAGCAGAACTTGTGTGTGTGCAGTATTTAATATAAAGATTAATTTCAAATAAAGGATTCTGTTACATCCTCCTTGGTCATTTTGTATCCATAAAGGAGGTAGAATTCATCTTATCAGAATGACCAGTCTTTTGGTATTTTTCTTTCCTGTAAGACCTGTTAATAGCTCAGCTGTTTCCAATGACACAGCAGTTGAAGGTTCAAGTGTCATCATAGATGCTCCACATGAATCCAGATAAAGTGGAGATTAAATTCATGACCAATTTTCCCCTGAAAGGGCACTGATTTGATAAGCTGCAGTTTGTGCCAAGAAATCCTGTTCAATTTCAGGCCAATGCTCTAGAGACTGGTAGAGTCTAAATCTCCTGGCTTCAAGATACAGTTTCAAGTGTTGCATCAGATCTAATGAGTTCCAAATGACTGCACCTCTTTGCAAAATTGCCTTAGCTCCACTCTGCTCAGGCACTTTGCCCTGAAGTCCATTATCTGCAGTGACTTGGTTCTAGGGATTCTCCAGGTCATGCCATAAAACTCCTGCAGGAGTGAGACAGAGCCTGTGATTTGGTAAGAAGATGAAGAACAATGCTTAGACTGGGTAGGTTTTATTGCTGTTAAAAGAGCTATTCAAAGCACCTACCAGCATTTGTTTATCGGTACACTGTCTTTGTATTCTGATCATGAGATTTAGGGACAAGAGGAATTCTTATTGTAGGTCAGTTCAACAGTCATCGTTTCAAATCTGCTGGGCACAGAGCACTAGGATTATTTGGGCATTTTTTTTACGTTCCCCATGACTCTAAGGACCCAGGGAGCTGGCAAAGGCCTGGACTTTTTTTTTTTTTCTCTTACTGTGGTAAATTATAGTTGTGGCTTTTTGGGTTCTACTACAAATTTTGAGTTTGTTTTGCTGACAAGCCTTTTGTGGTTCATGGTATTTAGTTGCATCTGGAACAGATGTTCTCTCAACCCATTTTGAACTATATATATATCTTGCAATTGAATTTAGTTGATAGCCCTAGTGGTGTTTTCTAGCCATATATCCCTATATTCCTCTTATTTGTTGACTGAGTTTACTCAGACAACAATTCAATGACGTGTCATGCTACAGAAGTCCCTGGAATAAAAATAAAATAAAATCTAAAAGCTTTGTAAGAATTGAAGGATAACTGTGTACAATAAAAGATTGTAAATGGCAACTAAAACTGTAGCTAAATACAAATAAATAAATTAGCTATTAAATAACTGTATTTATTTTGGCAAGTATATTTTTCCTTTCAAATTTTCTCATTGGTCAGTCAATGTAGAAATTACTTATGATTGCATTTGTGATTAAGAAAACCCAGAGCCTTGATCTGAATAAAATTTTAAGTCTATGAGGTTTTTATTTTATTTTGAAATATCGTGCTATGAGACCTATTAAAATACTCATTTTTTCAAGGCACAATGTTTGATGTTTGTAAAGTGCATCAGACAGATACTTACATGTTTTATATTAAAAAGGCAATGACTGGCTTCACAAAAGAACCATACAAATACCTTTTTAATTGAAATCTTTCCATCTCCACTACTTTCAAGTCCCCAAAGGTACCAAGCTATGAATTTCAATAAGGGCTTTGCAAAACAGTATTTAATTAGTGCTTATCTGTCAGCATTTCTCCCATCACTCACCTAACAATTCTTATTTCAGTGACACATAACAGCAATTCGATATCATACAAAAGGAGCAACATTCTTTAACAGATAACACAAGTCTGAAACATATCAGTTCAACCTAATTTTGTACGGCTGTTTTTCAAATACATATGGAATATAGATTATTTTTATTATGGAAGTATCAGATACTTATTAATTTTTTTAAAGAAGTCATTCTGTACCTGAAAAGAAACAACTTTCAGGTTGCCTTCAACAATGCTTTCAACCTAATGCCTCAAAGCAAAATCTAAAAATTCATCATCCCTTGTTTCAGAAACGTGTTGCTAAGTAGTTCCTTGCAATGAATCATAGAATCACAGAACAACCAGGTTGGAAGAGACCCACTGGATCATAAAGTCCAACCATTCCCATCAATCACGAAACCATGCCCCTTAGCATCTCATCCACCTGTGCCTTAAACACCTCCAGGGAAGGTGACTCAAACACCTCCCTGGGCAGCCTGTTTCAGTGCCCAATGACCCTTTCTGTTATATCACTATTGCATTTCATCTTTCAGTCTAAAAGTATCACATTGGAAAAGTGTGACTAAAGCTGAAGCACACCAAATGATGCAGTTGGACACAGGACAGTGTTTTCACCAGCTTGCAGACACGTTGCAGTCTCTTTTGTTGGATCTTAAGTTCTTTCCCTAGCTGAAGAAGACTCTCGTGCTCCTTGCCAAATAAACTGTAACACAGCAAAGTTCACAATTAGTACCTCTGGCTAAAAAGGAGAGTGACCACTGAGCCTGGCATTGGTAGTTCATGATGCTATCCTCTTTCAGTGTGACCACAGCAAGGTGATACACCCTCAAAACCTTTAGAATTGGGAAAAAATGTGGTAGTATTCAGGAATAAGGATAAGACCCATGAGGAAAGCTGACAGCATCACATGAATTTCTCATTACAGTACACCTTTCTGCCTTCAGTCTTGGCTGTGGCTTGTGAGTCAGTATCAAGATGCTAATTTTGGTAAAGAGGGAACCGAGAAGAAAAAGAAACTAGCAGTAAAAGCCACAAGGCACCACAGGAGGGTGCTAAACACAGTCACTGTATTCATCTAGCAAGAAGGGTTGAAGGCAGCATGACTTCATGATTTCCATAGTCTGAAGGCAGGAATAATATCTTTTCTCTCACAGCACCTCAGAATGAGTCCTTTACTTCTAACTAGAGCCTCAAAACAGAAATGGAACTGTAGCATTAGCTTGAGATATGGTATTGGTCTTAATGATGCTGTCAACTGAGGCTTATTGCTAACAATGTAAGGAGGGAGAATTAGCTTAGCAAGTCACTGAGCCAATGACGAGTTTAATGACTGCATAAATATTTCATTATGCACACACTGTGTTAGAGAATAACTCCTATTAATCTCAAAGCATCAGTAGTTATTCTTTACATGCTTAATATCAAGGCATCTTCAGTAGATTCCAATGAAATTGCTGTGTCAATGGGCATACGGTTTTATGGATCAGCATGTAACGGTACAGCGATTGCCTGCAAGAACAGATATATTTTACTGTGCCCAGATAAGTTTTCTTTCACACTTACTTTTCAGTGTATAAAACCCCCCACAATACTGTACTATATACAATACAACACAGCCACCACCAACTACTTTTTACTGAGACTGTTTATGGCAATTGAAAAAAAAAAATTACTTATCCCCTTCCCCTCTCAACAAAGGAAAGTCAGGTTCCATTGTTATGTTGAAGGTGATAAACATAACAGGGGCAGAAAGGATCCAAAGAGATTTTCTACTAACTTTCCAGAGTACAAGTAACAGCCTTTACACCCCAGTGAAGGTAAGAGTTCACCACGGTCATTTGATGAATCTTGCAGGTCCCTGGCAATACAAAAACTGCATTTGCTTTCTTTAAAGTATGTTCTAGCATAATGGAGGGTCTGTTGTCTAACTGCCCAAATAATTATGACATATTGTCCCTAGAACTTGTCTCTTCATTGCCCCATCTCAGTGTGGTTTCTGTTTAGAGTCGCTGGGTATGGAAAAAAGGGTATGCTAACGTATAGTGGTGGCTGACCTACTTGCCTCCTCTTATGTAGGGAAAGGGAAGATAATGCAAAGGAAAATTCCAAGCAAGGATCTGTATTTCTTCCTCTCTATCCTTTTAACAACACTCATCCTCTTCCCTTCTGTCATTCTCTGACCCTAAACTAGTTACATCTTCCTGAAGTGTTCCCACTTTTCATGTTGGCTTTCTTGCTAACTCCTTTAATCATGAAATCATAGAATAACTTGAGTTGGAGGGGATTCATAAGTCTGACTCCCCACTTAATATGTTGGCCAACAGTTACTTCATTGTCAGCTTTCTTCTGTCACAATATCCCTTGCAAGTTACAACTCCAGTTACAACTCTTTACTACAGAGTAGCTACCACTTGCAACTTCACTTCCTCTGCAAATCCATTTTTCCTTATTTCTCTCTATGATGGAGCTTGCTCTCTACAAGGAATGAGTTCATCTGCAGCTCACTCTTTGGCTCTCGTTGCTTCTTAGCATATCCACTCTACGTAATGTCAAGCTTTTGCCTCCTCCTGTCTCTATCCCCTTACTTGATGAGTTTTTGTTGTTCTTCAGGGAGGTGATGAAAGGAAAACAATCCTTAGCTGCTTGTTCTGTTCATCTGATTCTACTGCCCATCACAACTGGGAGTATTATAGTTTTCTTCCCATAAAACCCAGCACATGTTGTATATACATCCCATACCGTCTGTGTCTTCAAGCACCTTTGTCCAGGGGTAATGATATTTCCTAGGATCATATCTGCAAAGCACTCTGGAAAACTTCAGGATAAAATGTGCTCTGTTAAAAAAAACAGGTAACTACCTCAGAAGCAGCACCATGAGAAAACAATACATACCAGTGTCTTAAAATGACTGGTGGTCTACTAGTGCACACAGGAATTCCAAGTTAATTGGAGACAAAATCATGAATCAGGACGGAACAAGGCTGAGCAGGCCAAGAAATAATGACAACATACAGGAAAAGATGTAGTCAGAAGCATTGCTTCCGACAAGGTGGACCTTGAGCACTATTGGGTCTACTAGGGCATGATCTTGCTTTGAGAAAGCCACTGAATAATAATCGAAAGTGGAAACCAGCACCGAACCTAGCTGTGACATGAATGGGCTGATCAATGACAGCATACGCCACACAAAGCAGTGTCAATGGAAGAGTAGAGACATTTAGCTTGCATTGTCAATTTGCAACTAAAGGAGAAGGAAAATTATAGACAATTACAAATAATTTTGCAAAATGAGAACTCATCTGCTGCCTAGTTGTATACAAATGTTTTTTCTCAATTCAAACAATCCTTCCAAAGGAGAAATTTGCCAAAGAGATGCATAACTACACTCTCATACTCCAAGCTGGAAGCATAGAATTAGGCAGACGCTTTCAGAGAAGCTTCTGTCAGCCTGCATTCAGTACCTGTTGCTACTATCACTCTAATTTTTGGCATATAAATTCCATTTCTAACACTGTCATGGGCATACAATAAGGAAAATATATTCATACATTGCCACTTCCACAGAAGAGGAGAAAGTGTGGCAACAATGGCTACCACGTATGTTTTTCTTTAGGGAATGGAGCTTGGATGGGAAGAAAAAGGGAAGATAATTCATATGTCAGAAGGCAAGACTGAAGTACTAACTACTGAGAAGACATTTTTACATATAATTTCATAAATAAAGAAAAACAGGCTGCTGGTCAATGTATCTCCTATACAAATACTGAGAATACAAGCTGTCTGGAAAGAAATAGAATGCTATACCCTGGTATGTGCACTAATTCATTAACTGCTCTGTGGCTCCAATCCAGCAAAACACTTAAGCACATGAATAGTCCCAACAACAAAGGCCTGAAAGCCTGACCATACATTAAATAAAATGCAATGTAGGCACAAGCCTCTCCCTTGCTTTCAGAAAAAAATACAAAACTCCAAGAACAAAATCAATGCTGCCTCCCTTGGGTAAAGCAGGCAAGGAGTGGGGTCACAGCAGCCACATTCAAGGACAGCTTAGGAAAATGTTTTTCAAAAATGTATATGCATTTGTATATACAGATTCTAAATACACATACATTAGTGGTATTACTTATTGTTTTCTAAGCATTGTAAGAGTCCAGCATATCTGCAATACAAAAGGGCCATTTAGCTATGAAAAACTTCCAAACTTTTTACAGGACTTGCTTTTATGAGAAGACAGTTTGCCATTCTGTGGAAATTGAATATGTTGCTCTGTTTTCCCTGAGTTTTCCTCAGAGAAAGAATCTGAATAAAATGTCAGCGTGAGACACGTAGCAATCCTAGCTTACAGAATTCAAATGTCAGGGTTCAAGCGAGCGTGATGATAACATTTGGTGGGGGCCCGAGGGAGAGAGATGAGTGATTCACAGTCTGGAAGGCAACACGGCAGGGTCTAGGTCAGGGGTGCTGGGGAAAGATGGGTGTGGAAAGGAGATGATGAATATATTGCTATTTGATAAAAGTTACCTGCTTTTAAGATCTTCTCAGACAGCTCTATTAAGACATTCAGAAAACAATTTTCCAGTAACCTCAGGCAACAAAATCCTTTATTATCTGAGCAAGAACACTACCAAGAGGACAATTTTCTAGTATGTTTTCTTTCTCCTTTTACTATCATTAGTATTTACATTCACCAAAATAATCCTCTTGATTCTCTGTTCAAATGCTATGACTGACACCAAATACAGACACACAGTAGGCATGTAAGCAAACTCCTTTTCCACACAGCAGCAAATTCGACACCACTCCTGTCACAAATGGTTATTTTTTTTTCTGGGGCACTCAGCAACCAATTTCTTGTGGAGAGACCTGAAACAGCAGCCCTATGTTATTAGCTATTTTAGACCAAATGCTAGCATCAACACTGTGAGTGGAAGCCTCATCTGCAAGCTGTACTTCAGAAATGAAAGAAATGTTTACAGGGCAGTAGTGGTGTGAAAGTGGAAGAACCTGCTTCTCTCAGAAGTCTATATGCTCTTCTGGCACGTTCAGGGTGAGAAACATCCAGTGTGTACACAAAACATTCTGTTGCTCTCACAGCATTGTTCTTTTTCTGTGCATTGAGGCTTATTTGTCATTGCTGACTAGCTTTTTTCATCTTAACACTAGCAGACTTTCTTCTGTACCAGAGTAACTATCTTGGCACCTCATTATTGGTCTACTACAACGTGTTCTGACATTTTCCTACAGTAACAATCAGTAGCATTTGGAAATAGTAGAGAACGTAATTGCGCTGTAAGTATATTCTTCAGGACTGAACTACCTTTAATCTACTTACCACTTATTGGTTTCTTTCTGGCACTTTTTATCCTCTTTCTCAAAGTTCTGTGTGGGTCCTAGAGTTACTTCTGTCCTATAGATTAGTGAAATGGTTTGCTAAGGTCTTCCACAGAAAGTGAAAATGGTAGTACAGTTATTCACTATGTAATGGTATAACCTAATGACAAAAACATAATTTGCATTGCTTTCTGATTCAATCTCTGCAGTTGGCACATGTTCACAGTCTTGTGATGCTAGTTCAAATCCTACTGAAGCTGGTAGGAGTTTGTGGACTTATGAACAAGATTGATCAGACTTGCATCTCATCTTTACTTCAGAAAGAACACTACAGCTGTGCTGGAGCAGTCTTTAGCCTCTACAGATTTCATGGTCTAACCAAGCTGTTCCATCCTACCTCCAGGTATACACCTAACTTGTATTCCATTTAAAAAAACAAAAACAAAACAGCAAGGAGGTGGAAAGATAGGATGCATCAAGATAATAAAGATAAAGATTCTGTCAGATACAGCAGCAGAAGTGCACATGGAAATAAGCATGACATCTGCTAGTGCATATCTGGTTTGCAGTCATTCCCACCTTTGGAAGCTATGAGCTGTTTGCAAGAGTTCAATAAGACATTGTGGTAGCAAACAGAGCACAGTCAATGTTGTTGTGCAAGGTAAACATGGAAAAGTAGAATTCCTCTTCATAAGCAGCTCTATTTGATTTCTGTACTTCAATGAAAAGCATCTTCTTCATATTCAACACTGAGTATGGAATTTAGTGTGGCTGCTACTTGGTGGTGGTGAATGCAAGCAGAAAAACATGGCAGTGTTTATCCTGATATTGGGTCATACTGGCAAGGAAGGAAATCCTGTTTCTGCCTGTAAATAGACTCTGGAAGTCCAACAAGACAAGAAATATAGAACAGGAAAAATAGGATGCCATTCAACATAGCCACAATTCTGACCACAATGTTGCTTTTGAGACAGTTCAACTTAGTATAGCTCAACACCGAAGTATCTCCATGAAGTGAGTCATGACACACACCAAGAGAAAATGAGGTCTTTACAGGTGTTTTTACAGGAAATGAAGAAACAAAACAAGCTCATAAAACATTTAACAAAATGACACATAATAAACTTTGAGTGCTCGGAGAATTATTTACGTTCTGGGTTTGGGCACTTGATAGCTAATAGCATGAAGTGAATTTGATGGACACTCAGACGTGGCAGCATTTACACTAGGCCTAGAAAGTCTCCGAGACAGGTTAAAAAATATGCCCACAGTCTGGGCAATAGGAAAATTCCTTTAGCCACCTAATGCCCCTCTTGCATTAAACTAATGAGAACAACATAAAAAACACAACAGGAGCTTCCAGCTCCCATCAAGGCTCTAGTTTTAAAGGATCTAATTACTGAGAACTACTACCCATGTTCTTTGATTTTATTGTTTTTCTGCCATTTTACTCTACTATGGGGCTGCTTCATGGAGCATTTCAGTGAGCTCCTGACAGGTAATCCTCCAGATTAATTCAGAGTTCATTTGGCTGATAAGTGGTCAGCCTCTCTGAGAGATAGCACAGGAATGACAGCTCACTATCTCCTGTGAATTCTTGGAAGATTGAACAGCACAAAATATTTTCACCTAATGTCAGCTGAAGACAAATAGTAACCTAGCCAAATGCTAAAAACTCATGTAGAAATCCACATACAAAGCCCTTTTCAAAATAAATCTCCAGGTAAACGTACCACTCAGAATCAGGATTCAAGATAGAGACACATATTAGGTTAGGAAAGTATTGCTCACCAAATCCTGGTTTAAAACAGCTTTTTACAGGCTTTTTAAAAATGATATGTTTTTCAGAATCTAATTAGACAGAGTAATTAAATGTCCATTAAGGAAGCACTTAGGCCAAATGACAGCTTTTCCTGCAAAGCAGTTCTGAAAGCATTTTGTCTGGAGAGGCTAGGAGGAGAAACACAGTACTGGACAAGATCATGCAGACACACAGCTGTCCATAGAGGCAGGGGTAGGCCACTCTTGCCTCAAACACAGTTTCAGTGCTGCCTCTCAGCAGAGCTGGCAGGACCCTTTCTTGGTATTGTTTGGCCTTTTCCTGGAAAGGTCCCCCAACATGAAATATTTCACTTGCGAATGAAACAGCCGATCCAGAAACACTACTTGGAATATGCTCCTTCACCGGGCAAATCAGGTTTCATGTTTGAGCTGGTTCTGTACTAAGTTCCCAGTGTCTCTGCTTGATCGGGAGGCTTCAGGGATATACACTCTGCAATGCAATACAATATCTGCCTACAGAGGCAGAGAAGGCTACAGATACAGTACCAATGACAATACTTCCAAGTTTATTTGCTTCTAGCTTTTGATGCCTGCTTTTTTCTATGCTTTTAAAAAAATTATTTATATTATTATTATTATGATAAAGTGGCTACCTTAGAGAACAAGTGTAGTTTAGTAAAAAAATATACTTCTTTCAAAAATAATTTCTATAACACTCAGTTGACCTGTTCGGGTAGTCATATTCCACAACACTTTTCAGAACTTACATGTTCCCAATGTCAATTTGGCTGCCTTCCCAGTACAAGGGCACAGTACAGAGAGTAAACAGGCATCCTGAATTTCAGTAAGAGGTCAAGCTGCCTGGCACCATCAGAAATTGGTCAATTTGTAATATTGAGTTAATAGAGAACAAACAGAACAAAAAGTATAAGGAGGGAAGGTGGGAGAGGACAGGATTTGCAAAACGCACCTAGATTCACCTAGATTCCTGTGCACTCACACTCTAAACATGTACATGTAATTCATCCATCACTAATATTGAAGGGAACCAAAGAGGAAGGAAAGGAATTAAATAACAGACAAAAAGAACATGGCTCAGAGTATCTGCATTCTACTCGTAGTAGGAGCATACATAAAATCAGATACTCAGTTTAACAGAACAGATTTGGTGAAATCAACATAATATCAATTAAACTGCATGCCTTGTCAAGTAATTCTTTCACAGTTTTTCTGAAAAACTCTTGGGATTACCATAGCCTTCCTGTGTAAATCTAGGCAAATTATGTAACTTTTCTGCCTCCCATATCTATAACTTCCAGCACATGGCTTAATAGCTCTTATTTCAGAGGGGGTTTCAAGTCTTGAGGCAATTTTTGTAGACTCCTGCAACATCCTGTAGTGAATTAATGATCAGAAAACCAAATAACTAGGAATTCACTTCTGAAGTAGCCAAAATGAGAAATGCACAGCACAAGAACAATTCACATCGCTGCTTCCCTGTCTTGACATTTGTAGCATTCCAAACAAATGTCAGTTTAAATAACCAATTCTCATTACACTAAATACTGAAATGCCAACACCGATCATGTGAATTTCTGTCAAAAATTAATGTTTGAGAAAGGAGGCTCCTAGTTTTGCCCTGTCTAGTACTTTGCAGTTTGATATGGATTGAAGATAACAGCTATTATATTATCCACAGCCCATGTTAACTGTAGGGAGAAAACATGCCAACTCTGGTAAATCACCAATGTAACACAATGCTTGCAGCATGCTAGTGGCTTACATTGCATGTGCAGTGATTTAGTGAACTATAAACACAGCAAAGAACTTTTAAAGGAGGTACTCCATGTCAAAGAGGGACAAAAGTGCTATTGCTTTTACTCAAAGGTGAGTGCTTTACATTGGAAAAAGAGAAGACAGATTATTTGCTGCTTCTCAGCACTGGTAAGTCAGACAGAACCTTTTGACAACACTCAATCGTACTATGCATCATGCACAAAAAGCAAGTAAATTGATTCACTGCACAAACTCAGTGCTCTTATCAGTGGTGAACATAATTCAGAGGGTTATTCCAGCAACACACAATGCTTGTTTCCTGTTATACTTAACACCTGTTTCTGCATTTCGTGACTCCTGGGAGAACTAAAGGAGTTGAACCCTTGTAAAGGTATCATCCTGATCACTGTGCATGTTTGCAGGATGGCTTTGCAATCTCAGCACATAACCCATTCCATTGAGAACAACAGTTTTCAAAGCTCTTGCTACAGTTTGACTATACTATGACTATCCTGTGGCTTATACAGAGAAGCAGTTTAATCAGTAGAGATAAAATTACAAGGGAGAGGAAAACAAATTCATTCAGTGAACCAGGGAATTAAGGAGACAAAGAAATATAGATTTTGCCTTGTGCTAACAGCATCACCTTCTTCTTCAACCTATTCTCCTCCACTTCGCCTCATTCCCACTCAGCTGGGTCTCCTTATCTCTTGTTCTCTTACTTTCTGTTTACCAGGCATACCTTTGTCTCACTCCCTTCTTTTTTGCCTTCTCTTAAAAATATTGCATGGTGCTAGCACAATATTTCTGCCATGAACTCATTAACAGTGACTATATTTTGTGCTGTCCTCTGCCCCATATTTGCCACGTTTACTTAGACTTTTTAATTTTAATTTCCCAGTTTGCATGAGGTCTCACACAATCCAGCCCCATTCTTGACTGGTGCTCAAGTACAAAATAATAAAAATACATCAAGAACAGTAACAAGCCAAATAATTTTATGGCCCAGATACTTCTAAGATATAAAGCTTAACAGAGCACGCGAGTATTCTTAGGCTTGAAAATACACATGGCTATTAAATACAAGCATCTTCCGTCTTCTTGCCTTTAAATCCCAAATTATTTCAGAATAGCTCAGAGCAACCTCCAACATAATTATATGGAATTGAATAATTAGCAGAACTCAATAAATGCATAGAATACATGTTGTATAAGGAGGGTAACAGTGTATATGAACAAGATTTGGCATTGATATCTCCAATTCCTACTGGTTTATAGCCAAAACCACATTGCGGTATTGGCCTTTAGAGAGTTCCTACTGGACTGCATCTCTGAGATTTGTCAGGGATAGGAGAAAAAGATGAACGGTACCTGCAGAACAGCCTGTGGCTGATTTCTCTGTGTAGTGAAAAAAACAAGACATGCATGGAAAGACTCATGGTAACTACAGTAGGTATGAAAGATACTGAGCATCTTTATACAGTATTCAGAGCAGACTCTGAATTCATCATTGTATCCCTGGTGGCATGAGAGAGATATATCATGACAAATGCAATGCACTATATACATAAAACTGAGTCCTTTTTTTGCATGGATGTGTGAATGCAGGCTTTTTTCCCAGTATGCTCTGGCTTAATAGTCTTCCCAGATCTCTCTCACTTGATCTTTCAGTCAACTGGTTGCTAGAGGCCTTTGAAAAAACATGTCAGTTCTTCTGTTTAGTATAATCCTGCCATATCCAGAGCAGGCAGTATGAATAGAATGTTGGTTCACTTCCAATGCTGTTGAATCATTGAGTGAGAAAGCCCCCTTCGCATATTCTCTCTCTTTAATTTTTTAAAAATGTACTACTTTCCAGTGTGTTTTCCCATCAGTGCATATAGCTTTCCCATCTTGTCAATACTGCCAGTCAGTCAGTTACTGAACTACAGACTGTTCGCTGCACTTTCTGTCACACAGGTGTGGAGAGATTTTTGATCTGGCTTACAAATTCACTGCTACCCCTGGCAAGCTGGCTGGCTGTCATGCTGTTGCAGGGTGTTTCCAACAGCTGCTCTTTCTAAGACACGCTTCTTTGCACCTCCATCTTCTTATTCCTTAAACACCTCTTCTCTTCCATTAGTTTCATCCTTTCCATACTGAAAGTCATAGGCAATGGAGCCATGCACAACTACTGTACCATTAAACTATTTCAGATTCTGGCTCATTATAAAATATCTGCATGGCCTAGTTCAAGTACTGCATGCAGGTTACACATACGGCCTCTAGATTACTTACCAGTTGATGTTTCCTAGTACACTTAGGCTTTAATTTTTTAGTTTTACTTTATTTTTTATATTTAAAATACTTGTGCCTGTTCTGATTTGTACACTTAAATCTGGGAGCTGTAGAGGACAGCTTCTGCATAACACTCTTCAAATTCAATCCCAAATTCTGGCAAAATCTGGCAATGCGTTTCTGAGCATTGGGAGATGTTGCCTTTGAGTTTTAATGAACTCATCACTGCATCCTGCTAACCAGGTGGTTTAGTCTCCTCTGAAGCAAAACAGCAGAGGATATTGGCTACTCAACAAAATTTGGTTCTCTTTTTGAATTAAACCTGAGACAAAGTCCCAGACAATTTTGAAGCACAGTGTTTTTCCTTCAGAAGGCAAGTGAGTTAGAAAACTACAGTACAATATGCAGAGACTTCATCATATTTTGTTGAGTATAATTATGGCATGGGTCTGACTTGGACCCAGGAACTCAGAAAGGGCCTGCAACCAAGTCTACTTGGCTGTATTTAAATCTGCAGCTTGGGATATGCCAACACTCTATCTTGATTTCATATCTTACATGATTTCCTCACATCCTGGCTTCCTTCTCGACTGCTCTAAGGAACATGACTACAGCTGCTCTAATGGAGTGAATCTGTTCTGCAGTTTAGACACAGTCACAAAAGCTTTAGAAAATACTGTTATCTTTACACCTCAGTTTTCTTACCTAGAAAAGGAAGTTTGTGGCCTGAGGTTTGAGATGCATTTAAAGTTTTTGTAAGCCAAAAGCAACCTGCCTTTGCCTTCAATTCTGACATCCTAAGCAGTCACCATCTAAGCTGACATTTGTTGAAGGCCTTAATGTAAAAACCAAAAAACTACTGACAATTTTCATACTTAAAACCTTGCTTTTGTAGTTTTATTTGGATAGTCAACAACCTCCCCAGGGACACAGTAGAGTCTCCATTGGTGTTGGTTTTCAATATGCAACTAGACAGGGAACTCAATAATCTCATCGAGGCTCCCTTTCCCACAAACGTTTGGACCAGATGATCTCTTGAGGTCCCTTCCAATCTGGGCTGTTCTAGGATTCCATAAGACTAATTGTTCTCACATTTAGTCCTGAACTTTCACCTAATATTATTTTAATGGTTATATAATTATTGCTTCCCCTCACAGCTGAACTTAAGTCAGATTTCACTCTAAAATAATTTTACCTCAGTGTAACTTTACTAGTCCTAATCGTGATAAATCATTGATAGATGAAGTGAAGGAGACCAGGCCTAACTGAGAATATTTCTACTTATACTAGGTATTTTCTTCCCTTGCATTTTCCCTCGAGATAAATTACAAACCCCTTCCAGAGGAATGGAGAGAGCAAATGTGAGCTCAACTTCATGCAGGCTGCAGGAGCAAATAAGAATCCCTGAAACCAAAGTACAGCAATTTTTGTGGGTTACACATAGTTTCAAAAGGCTACAAGGAGATTTAAAATGGTTTATTAAGCCTATTTTCCTGGATACATTCTGTGTACTATATTCCGTGAAAGATAATCAATTGAACTATTTATTCAAAATGTATCATGGGAATATGTACACAGACAAGTTTCTATTAGGCTTAGGTCATACTATATGCAGTTTTAAGAAAAAGCTTCCAAGACTGCAGTGGGTTTACCCAGATAAAACCTACACTGTCTGAAAGGTTTTCTTACAATGTTATCTAAAAGCACATGAACTGATTTGCTTTACATATATTCCTCTGCTCTATAATCATATTATGATTGCAATTTTAAAAGACAAATTGGACTGCTTTGCTCCAGTGAATGGGATGCCTGTCTTGAGGTAGTTATGGCAAAGTACATTTGAGTAATGGAGTAATTTAACCAGTAACATCATCATGAAAGAGCTTTCATATTTCAGACGAGAAACCCTGCACTTCACAAAGTCTGGAACCGTGCTGGCAGCACTTAATTGTTCAAAGTCACCCTTCTACATTAATCCAAATATGAACAGATTATTGTGCTTTCTTTAGAAAAAGCATCTCTGTCCTTTGAAGTGCTTGGCAGAAAATCTGAATCATAATAAGCTTCTTGCTCAAAGTCCCACAATGCATCAGCACCAGAGATGGGAATAAAGTCCAAAATCGCAACTTGTGAACTTACCTGAACTGAGGATCACACTTCTGTCCAAGGAATCCTAACACATTATTCTGCTGCTATAAAATTGCACTGAACTATGAAAGCAGGTAGGGAAGAAAAATAAATCATGGAAATTAGGAATAAAATTAATTGAGCAAAGATGGTTTTATAATTTTACGAACAAGAAGAAACATGATGGCTTCATGTGAGCTGACCAAAGGACTCCAATGCTACTACTGTAAAATTAACAAGGGTTTAAACATACAGTCAAATTTAACAAGTTATTATGTATCAGTGCAATCATAGTAAGCCATTTCATAAGCCCACTGAGACCATGACAAATGCAAGACAACTTGGCTTAGCTTATTTCCCTTTTCTGTGTTACTAAACTGTTAGACATTTAGTGCCAAAAGAGACAAGCTGGTTTTGAGACTCTAAAGCCCAATAATTTTCTGTAGTTGTGGTAGCTTGTGACTTTGTGTCAAACCCTCTAACTCTAAGAACATGAGGTTAACTGGATAAGAGGATGTAAAAAAGCATTCTCTTGCCAAATGTTTTTTTAACAGCCTTGAAAATGATGGCTACAACCGTTTGACCAGACTATCAGAATTTCCAGCCTTCTATAGCCTAGTACTTCTCTACCTATTCTTGCCTCTACTTGACACTACCTGTATGAAAACACTGGCTGTGATTCTTTAGTAAACAGAAGACCATTACTATAACTATGCCTTGGGTAGACATTCAATCTAAAATGACAGAAGTCGTCTCAGCCACAGAACTCCTGAAGTATCCGTATTGAAAGCAAACATCCCCATTGCTTTAGGAGACTTTCCATCTGGAAGTGGGACAGCAATGGCTTTCTATACAACTTCAGTTGAGAATTTTAGCTGGTGAAGCAGCTTGCAGTCAAGGCTCCCAACCACAATGCTTTTTTACAGTAGTAATGCAAATGGGACATATTGAAGTCTTAATTCTGATCATTCCAAACTTTTGTGGAGATACAGGCATATAGCTAGACTGTATCTGTACTGATGCTTTTTAGGCTTAGCTCTGTTTTTTAACCCACTTTGGTATCACTAGGACTTTAAGAATGTGTCTAGAGGCTTTGCTGAATTGTGGCTTCTGGCCTATCATTAAATTAAATGAAAACACACTGTAACTTACTCACCTGACTCAGTCACAGCTGTAGTACACAGTCCTAATTTCCACATTTATTAAACACATGCTCCCTCTGGAGCTGGAGGTGATACAGTAACAGCTGTCTTATTCTGGTTTCTTTTTAAGTCATGATGAAACAAATGTAAAGGTGTCTCTGGTATAATTCACAGTGTTTATACCTACTACTGCAATTAAGATGTACTAAGATAAACAACCATTAAGTATATCTTTTACAATCCATTCTTCCTCCAATTCTCTCTCTCCATTGTTGTCATCATTGCTGTGACTAAACTAGTATTGAAATTTGACTCAGCAAAGGGAAATTAAATTTTGTGCAAAAATAAATGAGGTAAGTTGCACTGGGCAGATTATCCTCCCAAAAGATACCAAGACTAAACAGAAGAAATCAGTAGGCCTACAATGAAGACAGTGGGAAAAAAAAGCAAACGCTGGAAAAACAGGGTCTGCCCTAACTTTAATGTCAGCCTGGCCTTCCATTAGTATAAAATTCATATTTCTCTGTGGATCATTAATCCTTTTTGTCCATAGGAAATAATAAGAACACATCTAGATGACAAGAAAACATGTCATTTGGGACACAAGGAGGATATAAAAATCTCCTACCATGAACTCCAACGTGGCTTTTAACCACTTGTGCGCAGGATTCTGGGTAAGAGCATAGTGGTGTAATTCATGCTTAAACCACTGGGACAAGCACAGCATATCTCTGGAAGCTGAGGACATTAATGCAGTAGCTGGCAATTTTAAGGAAGGTGCCTCATACCATGAGGCACCTTTCCTTTGGCTGGTTGGTGCGAAAAGAGACCTATTCCTCTGTTCAATCCCCAAAAGAATATCCAATGCCCTTTTTTAAACTCTGAAACTACCACTTCACTTGAATGTGCTGATGAGCTTAAGGCACGTGATCAGCACCAGCCCTGCTGGCGGCTGAGACAGGTGATCTGGGCCTGCAATACAGGACACTACTTAGGCTTGATACTGCTCCCTCCATTCCAAACTCAGCTCCCAGTATGTCTTTGCCAAGTTCAGCTGCAGCTGTGCTTTGGCCTTCCTGACACTGTCCCTACACAACCAGGCAGTGTCCCTGTACTATTCCCAGGTTCCCTGTCCCTGTTTGCATTGCCTGTTCTTGAGTTTGGCCAGTAGGTCTCGACTCAGTCATGCTGTTCTCCTTCCTTCCCTGCCTGATTTCCAACATCTGGGGACTGAGCGCTCTAGTGCTTCATGGAAACCATTCTTAAGTATTTGTCAGCTCTGTCTGCTCCCTTGTCTCCAAGGACCATGTCCCAAGGGGTCCTACTAACTAACTCCTTGACATGCTGGAAGTCTGCTTTCCTGAAACGTAGGGTCCTGACTATACTCCTCATTTGCTCCATATCCCTCAGGACCTTGAACTCCACCAGCGCATGATCACTGCAGCCCAGGCTGCATCCAATCTTGATGTCACTGATGAGTTCACCTGTATTCAGGTGTTCATGAGTTCATCAGGTCCAGTATTGCACCCCTCAGGTGGGGGTGACTATTACCTGCTTTAAGAAATTGTCTTCAATGCACTCCAGGAGTCTCCTGCATTGCCTACAACTTGCTGTGATATGTTTCCAGCATATATGTCCCCCAGTAGGATGAGAGCTTGCGAGCACGAAGCCTCTTGTAGCTGGAGGATGAAGGCTTCATCGTTTGGCTCATCTTGATCAGGTGGCCTGTAGTACACACCAACCGCAAGGTTCCTCTTGGTTCCTCGGTCTTTTACTCTGACCCACAAACTGTCAGCCTCTTTGTGGCTACTCTTCAATGACAGCTCTGCACATTCTGTCCCTTTCCTGACATAGAGGGCAATCCACCTTCCCCGTCTGTCCCTTCTGAGTAGCCATTGATAGCCACACTCAAGTCACGGAATTTGTCCAACCAAGTTTCAGTGATGACAACTAGATTGTAGCTTTCTAATAGCACAGTAGCTTCCAGCTCCTCCTGCTTTGTCCAAGCTTCATGTATTTATATAGAGGCACTTCAGCCAGGCTGCTGGTTGCTTCACATTAAATGTTCATTTCTTATATGACATTTTCTTTGTAAGCAAGTTAACACAAATATATTATTGTAGGATGAGAGCTTGCGAGCACGAAGCCTCTTGTAGCTGGAGGATGAAGGCTTCATCGTTTGGCTCATCTTGATCAGGTGGCCTGTAGTACACACCAACCGCAAGGTTCCTCTTGGTTCCTCGGTCTTTTACTCTGACCCACAAACTGTCAGCCTCTTTGTGGCTACTCTTCAATGACAGCTCTGCACATTCTGTCCCTTTCCTGACATAGAGGGCAATCCACCTTCCCCGTCTGTCCCTTCTGAGTAGCCATTGATAGCCACACTCAAGTCACGGAATTTGTCCAACCAAGTTTCAGTGATGACAACTAGATTGTAGCTTTCTAATAGCACAGTAGCTTCCAGCTCCTCCTGCTTTGTCCAGGCTTCATGTATTTATATAGAGGCACTTCAGCCAGGCTGCTGGTTGCTTCACATTAAATGTTCATTTCTTATATGACATTTTCTTTGTAAGCAAGTTAACACAAATATATTATTGCCACGCATACTTATGTGCATATTGCAGTCAGCCTTCAAGCCCGCTCCCCCAGTCCTTCCAGCAAACTAGGAATCCTCTTTACTGTAAAAACCTACCCTTCTCCCTCAATAAATCTGTTCTTTAGAAGAAACTTTTGCCTTCAGAGTCTCTTTTTTCATTTATTTCATTTGTTTCCAACTCAGATAACTGAATTCTCTTTCATTACAGCTGGGAATTTTTATAAAGTGCAAATTGAAATAATGGTTGTATCACAGCGCTTGGCAAGTGGCTTTCATTAAGCCTCCAACTACTATCCCTTACTCTGTTGGACATCTTTGTGTCAGGACAGAAATTTTAACAATTTATGTTGAAAAGAATTACTAAAAACTTATTAGATAACAACCTTTAAAATGCAGTGGTTGATGGATCTTAATTGTATGTTCTTGTCGTAAGCAAAGTACTTCAACTGCTTGAAACTTAACAATCATGCAAAAAAAAAAAAAGACCCGTGAATATATTCTGGTGATACACATTTCTGAAAATCAGAGTTACTACATGTCTTTACAATTCTGTGTAAGCAGAGACACAGTGGCAGGAATAAATTTACATTCCCAAAATGCTACACTATACCATTTTGCTTTCTTATCAGAGCAACTAAATGCATATTCCATGTTCAAGTAAGATTTTCTGGTTAATTTGAGTAACTTAAAATAGTTTAGAACCATTTATGTGGCTTGTTGAAATTCACAGCGTGCTTACATTGTTGATCACCAGATTCATCTTGCTGCTTTGTCATTCAGTATTGTCTATCAGTAAATGAGTTTGCTAGCATATTCTCGTTGCTGCCAGGGTCACCAGAAGACTGAACGAACACATAAAGAGTCCACTTAATTGCAAAGATTTATAGCTATGTTGTTTTCTTTTCTCCCTTTCCACTCAAACTTGTCTTCATGTCTGACATGTATAGAAAAGGGAGAGATGCTTATTCTAGTCAAAATCAGCAGCAGCCAAGGATTTTGTTTTGCAGGGATTCCTTATTTCTACTACTAATGCACAGGCAACAGAGAAGCAGTTTTCTTACCCACCCTAGACAGGGTACTGAACCAAAGAAAAATGCTGTGTCAATATAACATCAGCCGTCACCAGTCTGCAACAAAGCAATGAGTTACATGACTGGTAAAAAAAATATAACCAACAAGCTATTTATTCTGATGTAAGAGA
The DNA here is from genome assembly GCA_013389865.1 of Piaya cayana. Lineage (NCBI taxonomy): Eukaryota > Metazoa > Chordata > Aves > Cuculiformes > Coccyzidae > Piaya > Piaya cayana. The sequence continues at coordinate 13,944 of WAAB01014570.1, read as the reverse complement.
CCATGCTTTCTAAGGTGGAAGACAGGTGAACTATTACACAATAAACAGACAAGAAATTGTTAAGTCTTGGAAACTCCAAAACAGAAAGTTGCCATTTGCAAATCTGCCTCTGCCCAAATAACCTGCTGTTGGAACCAAATGTAACTTTTATGTAAATCTAAAGTCTTTTACCCTCTCTTATTTATAGTTCTGCTACAAGTCTGCATAACAGAGGAATCAATCAAGTCTAACCAACCAGTGAAATGATTTTGGGAGCTCTGGGAACAAAAAAAAACCCAAAACCAAAATCCAAAAACCCTTCAAACAATTTCTGTATGAAACAATTTCTGTCCTGATTGAACACAGTTATTCTAAAGAGCACAGTTTACATACTAGCACTTACCAATGGAGCGATGGATGCAGGTATGCTGGTTATCACTCAGAAAAAAGCCCTCCTTGCATTGACATTCATAGCTGCCCATAGTATTTACACAAATCTGCTGGCACCCTCCATTGTTATCCTGACACTCATCAACATCTAGAAGAGAGAAGGAAAAAAGAAATGCAAGATCATGTACAGTTTCAGAATATACATCTAGAAGAGCAAGGAATCCATTAAAAGTCCCATTGTATTTTAAGCTAACCTCATCAGAGTTAATCCAAATGAATCCATCTAATTCTTTTCCCTGCACCCTAGATTTAAAGTTAACATAAAAAAACAGTGGGGTGGGGAGTCCAGCTAAGTCTCCATGCATTCTGAGCTGCAAATTGATTTCCAATGCACAATGAATGTTAACATCCTAAAAAGGCTGTGACCCCATCTGCCAAGTATGGTGTTGCACTCTGTCATTCCCACTCCACTTGGAAAGACATACTTCAGGCCTACAGTAATTTCTAGCAGGCGTAGCAGGCAAATACAAAGGGCATTACTGGTTGAAAAGAGTCTTTTATAGAGCTCTGGTCTTGAACAGAACAGCATGTTTCAATTACTGGAGTCATAACCCACTACTTTGTCAGTTTGTTTAATGTTGTTTAATGAAAAGAAGGCTTCTTAAATCTAAATGTTCCATGCCTGTATTGTCATTTTAATAGGCAAATATATAAACCCACAAAGGCAGCATTAGCTACTGGCTGTTTTGAGGGTCTCTGCCTACCCCCCAACACCCCTCTTGGGCACAGAAGTTTTTATGCTGATGTTTTTAACATAGACATGTTTAAGCATCAGGAAACTGCAGCCGCTAAAATATATCTGACTCCCCATTCAACCTTGCAACTCTCCTGTTTTGCTCATAAAAGGTATATCATATTCGTTTTCTATTTCTCCTTTGTATAAAAGCAACTTGCCATCTGAAAAACTCATGTTTTCCTTTTTTAGCAGGACTCTGCAAACAGTTAGTTGTTTCACAGTATGTGCCAACATGTCAGCAAATGAGATGGTGTGTGCTTTCATTTAATTTTATTTTAGAGAGAGTGAAAAACACAAGAAAGCTAAATGATGGACAATATTCAAAACCTCAGAAAAGCTGCCACAGCTTCTGCAGAAATTAATTGCTCCAGGACTGGCCACAATACACTAAGGTAAAACCAAGTTGCTTTTGCCAGTACTCTTGCAGGCAAGGCCAGGAAGCTCTGTAATGCTGCAGAAACTCAGCTGGTAGCTAATGCAGGAACACCAGTTAGTTTCAGCATTTTACTGGATAAGCCTGCTACCGATCTTTGTGCTGGTGTGCTGCCTGTGCTTTGTGGGACAGAAATTGTAGCTCTTTCTCACAGAGAAAAAAAGCTCTAGGTTAATTACAGCAGTACTCAGGGAAACCAGGCAGTCTCCTCCTGTCTTGAACCACAATGCAAGTGTGTAGGCAGTCCTTCTCCATTTTTAATTTGCCAGGAAATGTTAAGAGCTACTGTCTCCAGTTTTCTGTATCAAAATACTCCTCATCCTCTTCCAGATTTCCACCTGCTCATAACCCCACCAGAGCAGTTTGGGAGGTCACAGGAAAAGGAGAAGTGAAGACTTGCCTTGCTTACTATATACAGTATAAAAAGGAGAGTTAACTAAGACAACTTTGTGAGAAACTTCCTCAGTGAGTCAGCAGACCTTGCTGACTTGCACTAAAGTGCCAAATCAAATTTCTTCTTTCAAACAGCACATTCCTCTCTGTAAGGTAAGTTAAACACTTATTGGAGGAAAAAGTCTCAGTTGCTACATGTACAAACCCCAAAATTTCGCTGTAAAGTATGCCGCCTTCCCAGCATTCCGTTTATAGTATCATAAAGCAACTTGAACAATTGCCTTCCAGATCTGATGAATAATCTGAAACAAATGTAATGATTTATGAACATTTTCTTCTGCTCTATCAAATGCTGGTGGTTTACCACTTCTGTAAAGTGACAGCTCAATTTACCACGAAGTCCCGAATCCATATACTGGACTAAAAGTTATTAGAATTTAAACTGTTTTTAAAAAGTTCTATTATAAGGAATTTTTTTTTTCAATTACTGGCCTAAAAATTATTTTAGTATGCATTCATGAAGAGAAAGAGTTGAAGAAAGGGAGGAGCTGGGATCAACTACTATATCTCTATCTCCATACCACATGCTTTCCAATAAATTTTAGTCTACTGGCATAAGATTAATATTTTATATTCCCAGGCCTCAATCCTACTAGTGTTAGGCTTTCTGGGGTAAAAATTTACTGAATTATTTACTTCCTAAACTTTCTTTCCAATAAAGTCATTTTATGATCACCCTATTCCTAAACTAGTTTAGAAAACAGGATAAAAAAAAGTCCTCTGAAGTAGGAGAGAGAAGTCTATCATCTCCAATGAACTCAAGCTTTGGTAGATGCAGCAAAATAATTCCTTCATTTATCTGATTTTTTTCCCCCAAAGCTCACAAATTAAATTGCTGCCAAAGAGGCTTTTCCTTTCATTCATTGTGCAACTCTTGTTCAATGCATCTCAAGTTACCCAGCTGAACGCGTAAACATCAGTAATGCAGCACATGTGAGACTGTACTTTGGATGAGATATTCTCAAGATAAACACAAACACCAAAATAAGTAGCCAGGTTTTCAATAAAACTCTTCTGGCTTCAGTTTTGGAGTCTCTACATGTCAAACTGCGCTGCTGATTGTTTTGAAAAATTGAGGGTGGATCCTGAAGTGCTTTAATTGTTACCATTCTGTGTGACAAACACCTGCTGGAGACCTGCACCCAAGGGCCTAACTCTAGGTATAGGAAATAAAGTTGCTTATGACACAAAACCCCTTCATTCAAGCATTTATTCTAAGTCCCAACTAAATCCACTTAAAAAACTTTTAAATTTATCGAGTACAAATCCAGAGCTCACTTTACTACTCTAGTCTTCATAAAAATTATTTTTTTTTAGAGGAAGTAGACATGTCTGCTTTGGCAACCTTTTGTACAAAATGAGCTATGACTGGTCATTTTATCCAGAACCAGGGTTGTCTCCCTGAGGACAGCAGCCCCATGGCAGTAGGTGACAATTTCCCTTCCTTTGAACTGGTGTATGGAAACTCAAATCCATTTCCTCGGCTCCTTATTTGAGAAAAATTCTTTCACCCAGCTTGGCCTTGCTATCTGACACTGTGTTGATTCCTGGAGCACATTATGCACTGCTTACAGAAGAACTGAGCCTCAAAATCCTACTGATGATACTAGGGTGGAAGCTGGAGCAAGGTTTCAGCAAACCTGTATGATCCAAACTGGCAAAAAAGATGGAAAAAGGTTCCCATCTGAGATTAGCTCAGATGGTTATCCCACGTGGCTGTTCCATCCTTCAGCCCCAGAAAGAGGAGGAAAAACTAGGGGAAAGTGAACATATGTCCTTAAGCCATCTCTGTAACACTTATCACAAAGAACTGTCCAGTGATTATGTCTACTAAAGAAAATCCCTGACAGAAGCACTTAACTACTCCTTAGCAGCACAAATAAATAGCTAAGAAGACAATGGGCACAAGAGCTAGAATTATTTATATGGAGTTTAGACCAGAGTGACAAGCCTATGTTTCCAGGGAGATGAGGGCTTGGATTTCAAATTGGCCAGTCATCATCAAGGACAACGAGGAATAAGGGAAAAGCCAGTTCAGGGAGAGGCTGGGAAAGGAGTATCTTTCAAAAGAGAAGGAGAGATAATGTATGTATATATAGATACATATATAGATATATCTATATATCAGAAGCATTATTCAAATTAATGCATTCCTGAATTTGCATAAGACCTCTAGCTTTTTGGCCCACTGCCTTTATGTAACCAAAACTTGTGTTCTGTATCTTACTAAGATGAGATCTTCCAGAATGCAGTAGTGTGGAACAGTATCAAAGAGCAGGAAATTTTACAGCTGATAAAAAGGGATGTTTATTTATTAAATAAATAAATGCTTTTCATTTCTCATTTAATTTATCTGATGAACTTTTCAAACTAGCTCCACTGGTATTTCACCCTTGTCCGGTTCAGACCTTCCTGCAGTATTTGGCCTAATGAAGTTATTCTGCCTGAGTGTCCTGTTTGGATATAATTGAGAAGGAAAGGTCTGCTAAGGGTACTGAAACCATAACCACAGCCAGGAAGATTCTAAAGAGGAAATGTTACACAAAATCAATGTCAAGATCAGTATGTCCACTATCCACTTCCTCCCATGATCCTTTCTTCCTTCCTTCTCACCTTTTCTTTCTTGTCAGCATTTTCATAGATGCTTAAGTCCCTCAGAAATCTGAGTCTCATTTTCAAAATCTCCAAAGCATTTGGGAGCCACAGTACAATCCACTCACTACAGGATTAAGATTCCTTAGAGAATTCTAAACCAGGATTTTGACTCATGATTCAGGGAGCTGATCCTGCTAGTTTTTCTCTAAGCTGCTCTTTGAAACTTTCGGAAGATTTCTTTAACATGCCTATTTTAACAGTGCAGAACGTTGTGATAGAGAGTTGAATTACCAATCACTTAAATACTTCAGACTTTCCTGACATGTTAGCAATAAAGGGCAATGGAGGATGTCTTGTATTTATGGGAGAAATTATTAGCAGTCACAAATTCAGAAAATATGAGTGCCTGATTCTGGACCTTTAAAATAATTATATTCTGAATAATTTTAGTCAGAAAGCCTGCTAAAATTCTCATTAAAGGAAATATCATGTTTCTGGATTTACTATAGTCATAATTATTCTGATAGCAACAGAACGCCTAGACCAGCATCCTCTCTTCGACACCACCCTGTTAGTGATACTCAGAAGACTGTAGAGATGGGACAGAACCATTGCTAGCAGGCTCCTCCAGCTTCTGGCAATCATATAATCTTCCTATACCACTTGCTAAACCATCACTGCTGAATCTTTCCTGTACAAATTTGTCTAACCTCTCCTGAATCCAGTGAGATGGGGCAATTGCTTCTACAATTTAATTATGAGTTATGTAAAAAGACTTTTTTTGTATTTCAAACATTCTGCTTCATCCTCTGAGGGAATGCCCCCAATCTCATTTTTAAATATTGATTCCCTACTTGCCTTTTCTGCACCTTTCTTGATCTTACAGATAGCCCTCAGCCTCATACTGTCTATCTCATTTATTTTGAAGCTCAGCCATACACAAATATGATAATAATATCATTTCTAGAATTCAACCGTAATGACAGCAACATTAGGCACATATTCTTCTCATGTGTCTATTCTATTCTATTCCCTCCAAGTACCATGATGCTTTTTTGGAGTGAGAGTCTTGGAAGATCTGATTTCAAGATAGCTATGAAAGCCCAAAGAGTATATCTGGCATGTAGGAGTGACGGAAGTGGTATCGAATTAGAGGCTGTGAGCAGGTGTTCCTGCTGGAACAGTCTTACAAGTAGTGACATGCTGTCAAGGTAGGGAGTGTGATACACTGCCTCAGATGATGGGATAATGGAAACAGGAATCACTGCTAGTTGAAATAACTGCTAAACCATCTTTCTTAGAACAATTTTATATGAGCATACAAAGGGAAATATTAGAAGAGACACCACTACCTATGTACACAGCATTCATAGCTCCAGGAGATCTGGAATCATACTTCATCAAGAGCTTAAAAGCAGGGCTCAATTTTTCTACTATTTGCACACAAGACTAGAATTCTGTTTTTTGTTTGCTTCTTTCAAAAACTGAAAAATGTGGTGAAGAAAAGGAAAAAGAACACTGCACCCTTGAATCCAGTACTTCATTCACTACCACAGTTGCAGAAATCATCACTATAACCCTTGCTGAGAAGAGATCCATTCACAATAAAAAGAGATTCTACAGCAGTGAGTGTTTACTGGACTAAACATTAAAAACCCCCAAATCTGTGAAAAATTACCTTTCCCTGAAAAATAAAGCACATTTTGCAGAAGAGAAACATGAAGTACTAATCACAAGAATGCTTTTGGGTGGCAAATACCAAAATAACTCCAAAATGATCAATGAACTCATCCCCAGAGCCACTCTTTTCTTATGTACAAGGACACAACACTTAAAATGTCATACCTGTGATCTGTCCTGGAGTATCCCATCTCTTAACGGGCTATGAACACCTATCACTTCAACACCCAATGAGTAGGCTTCTTGTTTGCCTGCACAGTTATACATGTGGGCAACTTAAAAAGGAATGCTTAATTCTTTTCTCCCCCTGTAGCTGTTTCGTGACACACAGGGGAATTCCTTAAATTTCACACTACACAAACAGAGTGCAAATGCAGCTGCAAAAGACAACTTTGCTATGTATAGCATAGGAAATATTTGCTCAGCACTGCTGCACATGATGCCTGCCCATTTGCTGAGCTGAAGTAAACAGTCCCATAGCCGTTGCATCGAGTTCAAGTCTCTTGATGTCACAAGACTATTTATTTCTAAAACAACTGGATACCACTGTCTGTCCTCTGAAGACACTAAAACTCTATTCACAGCTTTTAGCACTGCAAAATAAACATTCAAGCCCCATAATGCAATATCTTAGTTGCAGCTTCCATCCTCTCACTTAGTAATCATGTCTGGTTTTTCAGACAAACGCATACATGTGGTGGCTTCCTGGTAACAGTGTCTAAACACAAGGAAGTTCCAAATCAATTATTTTTTAATATGTTACTCATTCTTCTGATACAGGTCTTTAGAACAATTTTGTATGAATTTGATCCTGCTTCTTTTCATCTGCAGTGTTACTGCCTAGGGAATGTCAGCAGCCTCCACCTTGGCATGAGGCTCAGACAGACCTGGCCCGATTAGCAATAAGCTTGCAGTTACCACTGACATCTAGCTGCATCCAAGGTCACTCCAAGTTGCAATATGGGATTAACAGTACTCCATACACTATAAGGAGGGATGCTAATTACAAATCCAAACAAGCAGCAATCATGATCAGCTGAAGAAAAAATCTGGGACAAGTTGAGCTAATTATCCAGTGTATTATCATAGTGTCCCTTGATTTGTCTTACCTTGGAATTTCTCTGGAGCACCATTAGCTGCTGCAGGCTTGACAGAAGTATTCTTTATACCTCTTCCAAGATAACCACTGCCTACACCTCCTTCCTTTTCCATCTACTTATAGACCCTTATAGTATAAGAAAAAATTGATTTGAATTAACTCATAACTGCTTTTTTTTGTTGGCTTGTTTTTATTTTGTTTCTTACAAAAATGAAAAATATTTTCCTGGCAAAGCATATAATTTAATATGGAAAATAAAACTACTTTCATTTCAAGTTGGTAACATTTTTCATGTATATAAAACATGGAGTATCTTGTTCCAGAGCTCTGGTAATAAAAGCCAAAGAAACGGCTAAATTCATGATTTTCTTTGTTATCTATCATTAACACACCCAAGGAACTGTATAGATTCAGAGAAGGGATTTCAAACTAAGCACTGCAGCATCCAGTAGGCTATGAAGTTGTCTCACTCTACGTTGATAATACACTAAGTCCACGAAAAGTAGAAGAAACACTGAAAAAAAGAACTATATCAGGAGCTGAGAAACACTGGCTTAGGCACATATCCGTGCATTAAGGAACAGGGAAATGCTCAAAATGTTTTGAAATTACTGAAATGTCTACTGTAGATCATATAAAAATAATTACATTTTCCTGAAAGTTGGTGAAAATTGTTTCTAAATGCCACCTCTGTTTCTGAATAGTTTCAGTAGAACAATGCTTCATCTGGGACAAAAAGTCTGGGAAAATGGGCATTTATGCCACCAGGGAAACTAGTTCAGCATTTCTACTCTCCTAAACGTGAGTAACACACAAAAAAGCAATACTTAGAACACAAGTTTTCTCTAATTTCTCTTGACAGAAATACCTGACAGATATTAAAGATCTTGCAGTAAACGTTAATTTCCTTTTTATATAGAACAGCAATACTAGCTTACCACTCAACCTATTCATGGTGCATTACACAGGACAAGTTGGATTGGTTGGCTGGTTTGTTTTCACGACGCAGTTTTAAGACAACAGCCTTAAAAAACAGTGGACACCTGCACACCAACTGAGCAGCTGCTGCCTATCGGGACATATAAGCTGCAGTAAATTGTGTTGGTGCTAGGCAACTCAACAGATGAACACCATCAGCCATGTATACCTCTTATAAAGAGAGATCAGCATTGCCTTGATTGGTAAGAGTGCTGGGAATTATCAATGAAAAATGGCAGCAGTCAAAAAGCCTGATTTCAAGAACATCATAACTATGTACAGAAGGGGAGAATTTAATAAGTTCAGAGCTGGCAGGTAGCAAAAAGCCAAAACAAACAAACACAGAACCCAAAATAAATCAAGACAAACAACTGACTCATCCCTACCTTCCACGTGAAATTCATCAGCACTTGGGAACATGTATATGTATTTCTATGACAGTTGTATGACAGCGTGCTTGCTGACTTCAAATTAAAAAAATCAAAGCAAAACTCAGTCCATACTTAGGATACTCATGTCATTTCAGAGCACAAGAATGAATTTCCACATTCTTTCAATGTGCAGTCATTAATAGACTGAGCCTGTGGTCCCTTCAGAGCCTAACTGGCACTGAATTTATATTTAGGAAGAGCTATTTCAGTTACTTTTAGAGTAAAATCAAGGATCTTAGACTTCCCTGAGACATTTTAGAGGTTTATTTAAGTACTGAATAACACTCAGTTGCATATAGACAGTCTCAGGCCTTTTAAAGAAAATGCTGCACTTGCACAGGCAGCAGGTATCATATCACTCATATCTCATATGCACATATATGTTTTTATGCTGTGGTATCAGGGTGCTAAGCATCTTATATAACCAAGCCCTAAATGATGTGTAAGTCATACAACAAAAGTCTGGCTCCTGGTCCTCTAAGAGCAGCTCCAAGCCTGTCACTATAAATCACGAGCAGTTACCAGAAGCCATTCTTTGCTGTCATAGTAGTAATTTGTATTGTCTCTCTGAGTAATTTCAGGAGCAGTTCCTTAGTTATGCTTTCAAAATAAACAACAGAAGTAATTAAATAAACAATGTTTTTCAGCATTTTGAAAGGAAATTATCCAAGCCCCCCAGTTAAGTCTAAATATATACATATATACATGTACTCATGACATTGAATTGCAAAAAGTATTTTTCAGAAGCTTATACTGAAATACGAGTAGTCTTTATTTTACTAATAAGTATCTGAAACATATGACTCTGGTACTTCCATGTAACACTGGAAGTTTTAAGTAGTGGAAAAAATTTCAGCCTGCATTGGTCACAACAGAAATACACTCAGAATACTTGTAGAAAATCACTTTGGGATTTTTTTTTGTTGTTGATTCAGATCCTTCCGTTCTTTTGAACTCTTCAATTCTATTTCCATTCTGTTTAGACTAAGGTATGACCGCTCTGCTGAAGAGGCTGTACTATAGTCTAACAACCATTGCTGCAGCAACTTTTTCTTCAGCTAGGATTTTATGTTGTTGAGATGGAGTGGAAAAGCTTGGGTCTGATTCTCACTTCTGCTCCTGTCCTACAGCACAATACTGTTATGTCCACTCCAGTCTTATTTTTCTAACAAAGTGTATTTCAATTATTTCACATTTTTTTCCATATCCCATAAAACCTCAATCATAAATTTTGTTTTAATCCTAAACCTTCTAAATTCTCTAAACAATCATTCCTGTAAAGTTTGTCCAGTGACATTTAATTAATTAATGAATTATTATTATTATTTAAAAGTTAGCTACAATCATCACAAAGTCATATGCTACCATCAACAACTTCATGTTCCTTCCTGTCCCTCTTTTATGCAAAACTACATTTCATGCTCTGATATCATTCCAGTAAGAAACATGTACAGAAGGAATATTTTGAGATACTTGAGAAGGATCTGGATTGAAGTCTGCAGATGGTAATGGAAGCAGTAAAACCATTCAGTATATTTTCTATACTGGTCTTGTAGTGTGATTCCAACTTTTTTTGCACATTCAAATTCAAAGGTTGCACATTGTACACTGAAGTCAAAAGGGTAACATCAAGATGCAGAAATTCGTGGAAAGTATTAAGACAGTGAAAGCAGGGCACTACAGAAAGCTCAGACCCTGGAACCTACTTAAGAAGGAAATCCACTACCAACCTTTCATTTGGCGCTCATCCATACTGGAAGAGAGTTCTGTTTCCATCTCTAGTACAGTGAGCAATTACACAGCAGCTACTCTTTTTGATGGCTATTTCTTGACTGTATAAATCACATTGTTTATCGTAAATCAACACTGCCATGAACTGGTTACATTCTAAGCATAGTATAATAACAGTGACTATATTTGAAATCAAAGACCAGATGACTTAAAAGTTCTTGGCTTTGTCTGGTTGGTTTTTTTTTGTAATCCATATGAATTCAATATTTTAATTGGATCTATGCAATTTCTAGTATTAACAAAGACATCTTTCCATGAGGGAAGGCTTGAAAGTCATGCACATCTGACTGGTAAATACATCCATTACAGAGTGAAATCCTCTACCCTCAGGTCAACACAATTTCTCCTTACACTATACATCAATATAGGCCATACTGGCTTAGAAATTTGCTATTATAAGAAAGATAAGATGAATTAACAAAAGATACAAAACTAATATAAACAAGATAAAGCAATAAGAATGCAGAACAAATAATGCAGAATAAAATTATAACTTTGCTGAAATAAGACACAGCTATATCAGATCAAATAAGAGCATCCATATAGGACTTAACTGATTTAAGTCATACAGATTAACTTCACACTCTAAGCTGCCTATACTTTCTTAAGAGTTCCATGTAGAAAAATCTTTACTGTGATTGATTACCTCCTCCAGGGACTAAATATTTTTTTTTTAAAACAAGACTTGGACAACAAGACGACTTGCAGAAACAAGAAACTGAGATTGATGCTGCTGTCACATAGCTCCCAGTTTCTTACTTTATTATGGCAGTCTGAGAATCTAACTTTATAGTTGACAGTGACCAAGATTTATTCCACACTTTTGATTATTTGCCCATACCTAACAAAAAACCTTGGGCCTACACTGCTTTATGCTCTCACTTGTTTTGCTACTTCTCAGATCACATAGGTTGAAGAAAGCAAAGATATGGCAAATTAACATATAAAGAAATTTTTATCTCATTTGAACTCAATAGATTAATGTAGGGTGACTACACATTAAGGTACTTTCAAAGATGGAAACTTTCAGAGAGAGAAATAGAAAAAGCAGGGCAAGAAAAGCAGTGTGTTAAGATCCTAGTTTCGGAGAGGGCTGGATTATCAAAGTCCTTTTCATCCATCACAAATTTTTATTGGATTTCCAGAGTGAACATGCATGCATTTTCAAAACTAGCCTCCAGTTTTGGGCTTCAAACTTCTGATACCAACAATCCTATTTTGAAAGACAGAATCATAGAATCACTAGCTTGGAAAAGAACTTTAAGATCATCAAACCCAAGCATTCCTGCCCACTACTAAATCATATCCTTAAGCACTTAATCTAACTGTCTTTTAAATACTAGGAATGGTGACTCAATCACCTCCCTGGGCAGCCTAGTCTGGTGCATGATAACCGTTTTTGTGGAGAAATTTTTCCTAATATCCAGTTCAAACCTTTCCTGGCACGGCTTGATGCCATTTCCTCTTGTCCTATCACCTATCACTTTGGCAAAAAGATCAACACTTGCCTCTCTATAACCTCCTTTCAGGCAGCTGTAGACAGCGACAAGGTCTCCCATAGCCTCCTTTTCTCAAGGCTAAACAACCCCAGCTCCCTCAGTCACTCCTTGTTAGACTTGTTCTCCAGCCTCTTCACCAGCTCTGTTGCTCTTCTCTGGACACGCTCCAGGACCTCAATGACTTTCTTGCAGACAGGGGCCCATAGCTGAACACAGGTGAAATGCGGCTTCACCAGTGCTGAGTACAGGGACAGAATGCCTTCCCTGGTCCTGCTGGCTACAGCGTTTCTGATACAAGCCAAGATACTGCTGGCCTTCTTTGCCACCTGTGCCACTGCTGGCTAATGTTCAGTCAACTGCCTTCTAACACAGAATTGTCTATAGACCATTTAATTATCATCCTAGCTATTCATATTTGCTCGGCATCTAGTCATCAGTTAGTGGAAGGCATTGTGGAATAGTAGTACGTGTCATAAAATCTTATGCATACCACTGTACCACAAACTGGATATTTTAAATTGCTGTGATGAATCATAGCTTTTATGATTCATCTAATGTATAGACCAAGTGAGATTGACTAAAGAGCCAAAACCAGTAACAGGATAAAAGTTAGTTTGCTGAAGAAACACATCTGAAAGTAACTTTCTTTGTCATTTGGGCTTGCATCTGAAAACCAAAAAACTTCAAAAAATGCACTCAAGTTTTTCATCCTGAAAGAATGCGTTCATCACTGAAATTTAGTTAGTGGTGCAATTTGCAGCATGGATTTTTGTGTATGCAACCACTGCAGCTTGTCTGTGGGAGGGAGGTTCACTAGACTAATGCCTCTGGTTCCCCATTTGTTCTGTAATTCCAAGGTTCTTACTCTTACTATGTACCAAGGACCCAGTCACTGCCAGTCATTGTTTGCAGAAATACACAATAATACATAAAGGTTCAAAGCATACAGATACATCTATTGTTAAAACTGCATTTCAACACTTTTCATCCCATCTGTAAATATATGTTACTTAGAGCCCCATTCCCATCTCGTGCCTGAGTTCCTCACATCCAGAACATATCTCCGCTATTCCACCACCGAGTCCTAATTTGGGAGTATGGCCTCCTTCTCTTAAGACGTGATACAGCAACCAAGTCCCAAAGTTCTGCTCATGCAGAACTCTCACTTGAATCACTGGAAATGAGTAAAAGCATCAAGATTTAGATAAATAACTTCCTCTAAAAATTGCCATAATTTTACATATGTTTTAATGAAAATGAATTGTTTGGAAAAGGTGGCTATTCGGTTTATTCAGAACTCCTCCACCTGCCAAGGATCTTAACATTAGCAACTATAAAAATCTGGAAGAGAGTTTATGACTGATATTATTAGAAGTCCTGCTGATATGCTAGAGGAGGACAATACTTAACTGTCAGCTCACCTAATAGTCTCCTGGAACTAGGAAAGAAAGGAAAGGAGAACTGGAAGTCAGCCAAGCAAATGGACCGCTTTTCAACTTATCTTTAAAATACTTGTTTTTATGAAACTAAAAACATCTTTCCAAAAGCTCTTTAGTTTTATATATAAAATGTTCACATTAAAAAAAAAGTCTATTTGAACTGTTGGGAAACATAAAGAAAAATAAACATCAGTAATAGAAGCATTCATTTGAAGTTCAAGCAAGCAACATATTGTGCACAGCTGTCTGGAAGAGAAATAGAATAAAGCTAAACTAAAAAGAAGACACTGGTCTCCTTAATCACACCAGTGATTACGCAATCTTAAATAAGTTATGTACCACATCTTGACATTTTACATAAGTACAATAGAGCAGAAAGGA
>WAAB01014569.1:0-24829 GCA_013389865.1 Piaya cayana | reverse complement strand
AGCAGGATATGCAGCAGAAGGAGTTGCAGCAAGAGATGCAGCAGGAGATACAGCCGGAGATATTTCAGCTGGAGATTTAGCAGGAGATGCAGAAGGGGATACAGATGGATATGCAGCAGTAAGACATGTGGTAGGAGATGCAGAAGCCAACGCAGCACATGGAGATGCAGCAGGAGATGCAGCAGCAGGAGATGCAGCCGGAGAACAGGGCAGTGTTCGTGCCCACAAAAAAAAATCTTCTTCTGGCCTCTTCTCCTACTGCATATCCTCCTGCTAAATCTCCTGCTGCATATCATCCTGCTGAATCTCCTGCTGCTGCATCTCCTGTTTAATCTCCTCCTCCTGAGTAACTCCTGTAGGAAGCATACCAGCATGGAAAGCTGCTGCTTCTGAATGTCTTCTCTTATAGCATTTTCACTGCGAAGCACAAATTGTAGAACTTTCAGTCTAGGTTTGTGAACTGTAACATCACCATGGCTATTAAGGCATCACTTCAAAACTTCAGATCATTTAGCATAAGAACCACAGGGAAGCTGCTACGGTCAAATTTTGGCTCTCGTTAGTGTCTTCTATGGAAATAGTTTCATTAAAAGCTTCAAAGCACAACTAACAGAATGTTGTAGTATAGCGGACTGAATTGTTATTTAATTCTACCTATTAAGGAAACTTAGGAAACGTGAGAATCTCCCATATGGAAGATGCTAGCATGGAATGCTGCTGCTTTTAAATGTCTTCTCTTATTGCGCTTTCACTGGAAAGCATGACTTGTAGAACTTTCAGTCTATACTTGTGAACTGTAATGTCACCATGGCTAGTAAAGCATCATTTCAAAATCTCAGAGCGATCAGCACAGGTACTGCAAGGAAGATGCTATGATCAAATGCTAGCTGTTGTTAGAGTGTTCTCTGGAAGTGCTTTCACTGCAAGCTGAAAAGCATAACTAAAAGGAGGTTTTAGTATAGGGTACTGAATAGTGATTGGTCTGCACATATTGAGACCTTTTAGGAAAAGTTAGAATCTCCCACAGGGAAGATTCTAGCATGGAATGCTACTACTTTCAACTGTCTTCTCTTATAGCTTTTTCACTGCAAAGCACGACTTGTAGAAGCCTCAGTCTAGGTTTGTGTACTGTAACATCAAAATGGATATTAAAGCGTCACTTCAAAATTTCAAATCACTCAGCACAGGTACCGCAGGGAAGCTGCTATCATCGAATGCTGGTTCTCATTAAAGTGTGCTATGGACGTGCCTTCACTGCAAGCTGCAAAGCACAAGAAAAAGAATATTTTGTTATAGGCTACTGAATTGTGACTTATCAGCACCCATTAAAGTGCTTTAGGCAACGTGAGCATCTCATGAAGGGAAGATGCTAGCATGAAATGGTGTTGTTTCTGAATGTCTTCTCTTATAGTGCTTTCACTGCAAATCACGCCTTTTAGAACTTTCAGTCTAGACTTGTGAACTGTAACATCACCATGATTATTAAAGCATGCCTTCAAAATTTAAGATCGTTCAGAACAAGTACCACAGAGAAGCTGCTACCCTCAAATTTGGGCTCACGTTATAGTCTTCTCTGGAAGTGCTTTCACTGCAAGCTGCAAAGCACAACTGAAGGGAACGTTTTCATGTAGGGTACTGAATTGTGACTTACCTACATAAATTAAGGCACTTTAGGAAACGTGAGAATCTCCCACAAAGAAGATACTAGCATGGAACACTGATGCTTCTGAACGTCTTTTCTTATAGCTCTAACACTGCTAACCAGAATTGTAGATCTTTTAGTCTAGGCTTGTGAGCTGAAACATTACCATAGCTATTAAGGCGTCACATAAAAATTTCCGATCATTCAGAAAAACTAGCACAGGGAAGCTCTTACAATCAAATTCAGGCTCTCGTTAAAGCCTTTAGTAGAAGTGCTTTCGCTGCAAGCTGCAAAGCACAAGTAACAGAATGTTGTAGTACAGAGGACTGAATTGAGTCTTAAATGTGCCTATTAAGGCATCTTAAGAAACGTGCAAATCTCCTGCAGGGAAGATGCTAGCATGGAATGCTGATACTTCTGAATGTCTTCTTTTATAGCACTTTCACTGCAGTGCACAACTTGTAGGAGGAGATGCGGCAGGAAAATCAGCCACTGGAGATGAAGCAGGAGATTCAGCAACAGGACATATTGAAGCAGGAGATGCAGAAAGAGATGTAGCCACAAGAGATGCAGCATCAGGAGATGCAGGAGCTGATGCACCATAAGGATATGCAGTAGGATATGCAGCAGTAGGTAATGCAGCAGGAGATGAGGCAGCAGATGATTCAGAAGCAAGAGAGGTAGCAGGAGATGAAGCAGGAGATTCATCAGCAGGAGATTCATTAGCAGGAGATGCAGCAGTAGATGCATCATAGGGAGATGCAGAATGAGATGCAGCAGTAGGAGAAGTAGGAGCAGGAGATGCAGCAGGATATGAAGAAGAAAATTCCACAGGAAATGCAGCCATAGGACATGCAGCAGCAGGAGATGCAGCCGGAGAACAGGGCAGTGTTAGTGCCCACAAAAAAAAATCTTCTTCCCCTCGAGCTAGCCTTCAGTTGTCTCCAGCACTGGGGACAGATACAAGGTCTACCTACTGGCTCTGCTGTGCTGTCCAACAAGGGTCAATCTGTCACCCAGATTTGGGTGGACCTGACATTCACTCACCACGCCAGATGGACCTGGTGACCAGAAACGGGTTGACCTGTCAGCCACACAATAAGCAACCCCTGAATGACCCCCAGTGTCCCACACATATCCCCGAGTGACCCCCAGTACCCCACGGTGACTCTAAAATTAACTCGACTTAACCACTCTATACCGACTTCTACACCACTTAACCGCATTATACCAGACTCCACCGACTTCACTTAATTGAACATACTAAACAAGACTTTACTGACTATACCATCTTTTCAACTTAATAGAAAGCAGGGGATGCAGCAGGGGATGCAGCAGCAGCACGTGCAACAGAGAATGCAGCAGCAGGAGATGAAAAACCAGATACAGCAGAAGGAGATACAGGAGGAGATACAGGAGTAGGAAATACAGCAGCAGGAGATGCAGCAGCAAGAGGTTCAGTTTGAGATGGGGCAGAAGTAGATGCCACAGGAGATGCAGCCACAGGAGATGAAGCCAGAGTACAGCAGCATGAAATGCAGCAGAAGGATATGCAGCAGGAGGTGCATCAGCAGGATATGCTGGCGTCCGAAGAGGGACCCTCAAATTACCTGCCAAAGTTGTCCTCAACACCTGGAGACACAGCAGAGGGTGGAAAGACTGGCCAATATCTATCTGGTATTGACCCAGTGTTGAATGTTATTCTGCACCCTCAGTGCAGGTTATCAGGCATTGCCAATGGCTATCCAGCACTGCTGATGGCTATCCAGCACTGCTGAATATTGAAGTAAGACGTGCATCCATTTTAAGAAGAGTCCGGAGTCTTGGATCAGTTACAAGGCAAGTCAGCGGTCAGTTGGGGGGATGGGTTTCCATGCTTTTGAAAGATGAGCAAGCAGTGTTAAAGCCCCTCCAATATATATCCTCTCCAAGAGAGAGATTAAATATGACAAGATTTGTCTAACTATTGAAATGGAGCAGAGATAGTTTTGAAGCATTAAAGGCACATGTTGGTTCTAAAAATCAGAGCGATAATTTTGAGCCAAGTGCAGGATTGTCAATACCCCCCCACCCCCCTAAACTTGCTGCGCTGGGCTCTGCAGCCCCTGATGGGGGGTGCCAACAAACCCTTTGATCCGGTCCGATAGACACCAAGAAGGACCCTGATGCACCCCCCACCCCCGTCCCTCAGACCAATGAGCACAAGTCAGGAGGGAGGCACAGCAGTGTGGGGAAGTTGAAATACCGCAATCTTTGATCTATGCCTGTTACAGCGGTACGTGCTGGAAACTAATTAGTTACAAAGCAATAAAAGAGATTCCAAAAACTGTAAAAGAGAACCAAGCTGCCTGGCCGAGGGCTTCCGGCCCCAACCCGCACCCCTCTAGCTCCCGCAGAGTGGCTTGCCACGGGGAGGCCACTGCCCTAGGCTTAGGGAAGACAGAAGCTGTGGTTCAACTGACAGAAAAAAGTGTTACCATAAGTGAAATATTTGTTAGACAATCAATACAAGCCTTATTAGATAGTACACGTACATATTTTAAGTGTTGTATGTTCCCGGTACTGTGTGTAGTTTAAATATCCATTGCATCGAAAAATTGTGGATCCAATAGTAATAACCAACATTCTATGAATGTATTTGGCTAGCCTTGAAATGAGTTGTCGTGTGTGTGTNTGTGATAGGGAGAATTGAGCCAATGATTCCTTACAAATTATTGAGTGGATATTTTACCACATAAACCTTAAAAACAAACAAACAAACAAAAAGAAAACAACAACAACAACAAAACCCACATAGTCACTAGATTTGAAATTATTATAGTGATAATCACCAAGGGAAGAAAAAGAATTGTTCAGTTACTAGGCCAAAACTCGACAATTATTTAAATCCCAATGACAAAAGAATATGCTAAGTGATGCATGGTAAGTAGATCTATCAGATTATCCAGGAAGTATTGATATCCATTTACCAAATCATATCATTATTGAAGGTACCCCTCAAGTAGTAAAAACATTGTTAGCAAAACAATAATAATAAAAACCCCCCAAACCAACAAAAAAAAAACAAACAAAAAAAGAAGGAGGAACCAGGGAATCAGGAGAGACACCACAAAAGAGATTGATGAAGGTGCAATATGTAATGAATTTTTTGCGATTAGCAGGAGATGATCAAATTGTGCCCATGTTGAAGCATATACAAACCGTGTCATCAAAATTAGAGAAAGTGCTATTGAAAAACATTATGGGCAATGGACAGGTCTGTATAAGCTACTAACATGGGGACGAGGTTATGCTTGTGTTTTAACAGATACAGGGCCAGTTTGGGTACCTGCAAGATGGATCAAGCTCATGTTGCTCTGTGACAACTGCTAAGCCCCAAACACAAGAATGAGGAAGAACGTTATTTTTCATGGTGTTAATTGCTTTAACAATTATGCTGTGTGTTACAGTGTATACAACATCAAGTCAATCATATGTTTCACCTCAATGCTTTAGTCATTGAAAAAAAAGGGGGATTTGTGGTAACACTTTACAGAGAGGAAGGCCTTGAAACAGAGAACTCAAAGATAAACAAATGCCAGCTGAAAGGAAACAGTTAGAACGAGTGCCAGCTGAAAGGAAAACAATTAAAGAGAACTATCAACATAGTTAATTTTAGTGTACCTTGGCTTCTTAGCATGTGCTTTATGGACAGTTACCTTTAACCAATAATGCACTGTAGATACCCTCGTGGGCACCAAGAAATTTTGAAGTGAATGTTATTGTTACAGTTCACAATCCTACTGTGAAAGTTCTACAAGTCTTGCTTTGCAGTGAAAGTGGTATATAAGAGAAGACATTCAGAAGCAGCAGCATTCCATGCTAGCATATCCCTGTGGGAGAGTCTCACGAGTTCTAAAGCACCTTAAGAGGAGCAGTTAATTCACAATTCAGCACCCTATACTAAAAGGTTGTTAGCTGTGCTTTGCAGCTTGCAATGAAAGCATTTCCAGAGAAGATTCTAATGAGAGCCAGCATTTGATTGTAGCAGCTTTCCTTCAGTACCTGTGCTGAACGATCTGAAATTCTGAAGTGACTTTTTAATAGAAATTCTTATATTACAGTACACAAGCCTAGACTGAAAGGCCTACAAGTAATGCTTTCCACTGAAAGCGCTATAAGAGAACATATTCAGAAGCAGAAGCATTCCATGCTAGCATGTTCCCTGAGGGAGTTACTCAGGTGTCGGCGAAGGGAGATGAGGACATCAGATGATCATCAACAGGTCTCAATTTTATTGATCTCAGCATCTGGTTAAATACAGTCATTAATGAACCTCATACATATTGCAAAAGCTGAGCTCCTTATTGGTTAGCGAGTTAAATGTCAACCGCTCCCATATCGGAATTTTTGTGGTTAGCAGACCCAGTTACATCCCTATTTTACATCCTGCTATTGTACAACATCAGCACAAAGTCAGCACAAAATCAGCTACTTCCTTATCGGCAAGGGCGTTGCGTCCTTGTCAGTACCCTTGGCCTGCTTAGGCCTGGTACATCAGTTTAAGCTATGTCCTTTCTCGTCCAACCATTCTTGGACTAGCTCCTCCACACCTCCCCCGTTTTCTTTTTGGGCCAAAAGGGAAGTTTTCCAATCCTGAGACATCAGTCTTTGGATCATGCCCTGTACACAAGAGAGGAGACATGGTAGAATCATAAGGATTGCTATGACAACTAAGAATAGACCTATAGCATACATTATGACTGTCCTTAGCCAAGCTCCTAATCCTAAACTGCGAAGCCAGTTGTCAAGGCCCAAGGCCTTCTTCTTCCTTTAGTGCATGTAGCCCTGATTAGATGTCCTTTATCTTTTTGTGGATTGATTCAGCATGATCAGAGAGGTTCATGCAGCACATTCCTTCGAACTCTTCACATCCGTGACCCTGAGCTAACAGCAGAAAATCAATGGCCACATGATTTTGCAACACTGCATGATTTACGCTTTGCACATCCTGGGCCATCATATTAAGCACCTGCGAGGTTTTGTTAAGCTCATCTCTAGCCAAACATCCCAGTTGCTTAGCTAAATTCATTGCCTTATTTGCAGCTGCTCCAGGCAGGAGTGTGGCAGTCACCACTTGTCTAAATTCACTCCAGAATCGTGGCTCCCCAGTGCCAGTACAGTCCAGCTCATGCATACTTCTTTTACTATGAGAGGAGCTGGACCATTCCATCAGCATAGTGATGTTTGGATGGAACATAGAAAGTTTTCCCAAGTAACATGGACCTCCTTGGGGTTTTACCGGAATCCCATTCCATGCTCTATCTCCACAGATTAAGAATATACCTTTAGGCAACGCTAAGGGTTGGGTAATGTTACTACCATTACAGGCATCATAAAGCTGTGAATAGATCAAACCTGGCTCCAGGTTGGAATCCAGAGTAGCCCAGTGCCGTCTACTGACATTCAAGTTCCTGCTATCAATCGGCTCAAAGTTGACCCATCCTCCGGTTCGATTCCCTAGAGAGGCATTTGTGCTACCAAAGAGATCTAACTCCTCTGGTGGCGAGTGTAAAGTCGCCTTCAGAGACATGATAAGTTTGCACTGCCAACATCCATCTTGCTGTGCTTGCGTTAAGCCCACAAGAGTAGAACACTTCCCACTCAGGGTCTTTTCGTTAGTCAGCGTGTCATTATTTAGCGACCCTGCAAATTCCTGTGCACTCCATACCAGAAGGCCTACTAAGCATGTTCTAAAGGGATTGTTCACTCCTCCTAAGCTCAAGCAAATTGACGATTGTCCCGTCATGTTAGCTATCATGACCCAAATATTTGCCCTCGGATTATTGAATTGCATATGCATTGCATTGCTTGCTGCTAAGCTACATAGTAACAGTGATATCATCAAAGAAGCCCTCATTTTGAAGTCCAACAATTAACAATGAAGGAGCTGTACAGTTCAAGGCTCCGCAAGCAGCGCCACTACCCCGTCGCCAGCGTCCTGTGTGTCCGTTTCCTGTCCTTCTCCATCAGGGCGCTAAGGATTTTCTGCTGCAGGCGCTGGCTTGGTCCACCTGGCTGGTACCCACAAGGGGCCTGTGGGAGCAGAGACACAGAGACAACCTCTTCCCCAATACAGTACCTTGGCAGGCTGTTGCCAAATACCAGTTTTAGGATCCTTGTACCTGACCCAGATTTCTCTGTTCTCTTTAACCTTCTCCCCATCCCCCTGGTAATGCTTTATTGCAGAGGGAAGCTCTGCATCACCAAAAATGCATAAGTGATTGATTACATATAACACCTTTGATAAGCACGTTTGTGGGTCCTTTATACTCTCATGTTTGGCGAGATACCGTTTTAAGGTGCCATTAGCCCTTTCTATGATAGCCTGACCTGTGGGAGAGTTGGGAATTCCTGTGATGTGTTTGATGTTCCACTCTGTCATAAATTTCTGAACCTTAGCACTGGTATAGGCTGGGCCATTGTCTGTTTTAATACCTTGTGGGACTCCCATGACAGCAAAACAACTTAGAAGGTCTTATTACATGCAGCGCTTTCTCCCCAGCCTGCGCAGTGGCCCAAATATATTTGCTGTAAGTGTCCACCGTGACGTGAACATACTTGAGCCTACCAAAACTCTGGACGTGGGTAATGTCCATTTGCCATTTTTCATTCACTTTGAGACCCCTGGGATTTGTTCCACAACCCAGTCCTAGACCTCCATTGTGATGGCTGCAAATAGGACATGCCCGAACTATCGCTTTTGCGTCCTCGATTTTCAGCCCGAATTCCCTTGCTAGGCCCTTGGCATTCTGGTGATATATATTATGCACCTCTCTGGCCAATATGTGTTTGCTAACTGGGCATGTGTTTTCTGTTACCAGGGTTACCAACTTGTCTGCTCGTGCATTTCCTTCTCCTAAACCCTCATTCCACTTATGGCTTCTGATGTGGATAACCGCATATGCTGCTTTTCTTGCTCTTAGCGCCCTTTTAAATTGTAATAGCAGCTCATACAACCTCTTATTAAGCACTTCCCTAATAGCAGCATCCTCAATACGCCTAGCCACTCCTGCTACATACAACGAATCCGTCACCACATTCAATGGACGCTCTAAATTAGTCACTGCCCACACCACTGCCAACAATTCCAAAGTTTGCAAGCTATCCGAAGGGTCAGCTTCCAGGAGCTTATGTTTCCATTGTCCCTTTTCCTGCCAGGTAATTGCTGCTGTCCGCGATTTCTTTCCAGCATCCGTAAAGGCAGTTGTGGCTCCTGAGATGGGCGAATCCTCCCGTAGAGGTTTCATGATCCAATCCCATTCCGTCATCCATTGCAGAGTTTTAGGCACCAATTTGCCTGTTTCTATAAATGCTCCCGAGCCTAACATGGCTTCCTCAAGTTCACCTGAATTAATCAAGTACCAATCCAAGGTTTCCTTGTTCATCAGGAGCCGAATCACTCCCAGTTCAGTACCGGTTACCTCAATTGTTCTGAGACGTCCCTTTTTAATTAAAGCTGCTACTTGCGCAATTTTTGAGACCAAGGTTTTTCTCTGTTGTAAAGGCGGAGATAACCATTCTAATACCCTGAGCTCCCCCGTTTTCTTTTCAAGCTGTGAGAGAGCTCCAAGGAGATGAGTCAGACCGTTTCAAACTGTAACATCAATTGGGACATCCGGTATCCGGCGGCTCACATATCCCGTTTGAACACAGTGAGTGATTTGTTGCGGGGCAAGCCTATGCTCCTCTGTCAAAAGAATGGGGCGGCAAGGGTCAGTGCCCCTTAACAGCGGTCGCAGTTTTTCCAGTAATTGGTTAGGGATACCAACTATGGGCTTCAGCCACTGCAAATCTCCTAAAAGCTTCTGCGCATCATGCAGATTGCAGATATTGAGATCCAATTGTAGTTTTTGTGGAGTTATTGTTTGCTGGGTTAAGGTCCACCCCAGATATTTCCACGGTTGCGTGAGTTGCAGTTTCTCTGTAGATACTACAAGAGAGCGTCCCGCTAGAGTTTGCTTGATACACTCGATTTGAGAGGCTGAAAAAGGTTGCTGCTGGGCGAAAAGTACGTCATCCATATAATGATAAATAACTGTATCTGGTCATAGTTGGTGTAAAGGTTGCAGTGCAGCATCAACATAAAGCTGGCAGATAGTAGGGGAATTACTCATGCCCTGGGGAAGCACTGTCCACTCATATCGCTTATCAGGTTCCCCTCTATTGACTGCAGGTAGTGTAAAAGCAAAGCGCTTTGTATCATTAGGATGTAGTGCAATTGTGAAAAAACAGTCCTTTTAATCGATGATTAACAACGGTCAGTCCTGCGGAATCATTGCAGGGTTTGGCAAACCAGGCTGTAAAGCTCCCATTGGTTCCATCTGCTCATTTACCGCCCGTAAGTCATGTAGCAAGCGGTATTTACCTGATTTCTTTTTAATAACAAAAACTGGAGTATTCCAGGGACTAGTGGACGGCTTTAGATGACCTTGTTGCAACTGTTCTCGTACCAAATTATGTACTTGAACAAGGCTTTCCCTTTTTAACGGCCATTGCTTAACCATCACAGGCGAGTTTGTTTTCCATGTGAGTGGAATGGGGAAAGCCCAAGCAATGGCGATTACCCCAAAGGGTGCTCATTTGTTAGGACCACACCCAGTTGGGCCAGTACCTCCTGACCAATTAAGCAGGCTATGGTAGGGGGTAATTGTACTACGTTAAACACTGTGACTAAATGCTGTCCATCGATAGTCACTGAGAGAGCCGGAGCTTGTTTGCTAAAGTAAGGCCTCCCACCCCTGTTAGGGTGTCTGCTGAGGGAAATAGTTGCCAGTCTCGTGGCCAGCTGTTTGGGCTTATAATGCTGGTATCAGTCCCAGTGTCCAGTAGTCCAGACAAGACCACCCGTTTTCCTCAGTAGCAAAGTTCCACTCGTTTTCGAGGCCTGTCATGGAGACTTACAGTCAGAAATGTGAGTCCTGTGGAGCCAAACCCCTTTGATTCTCAGTTTTGTTGTGTGATGGGGGGCATCCCCGATGTCATCTGTGGTAGTGGTACCAATTGTGCTATTCTCTGTCCTTTTTCTACTTTCAATGGAGGGAAAGGTGTATAAGCCATAATTTGTATTTCTCCCGTAAAGTCCGCATCGATAACTCCAGGCAAAACAAATAATCCCATAATTGTGGTTGAAGATCGTCCCAATAACAATGCTCCACAATAGCGTCCTTTAATTTGCAGAGGCCCGCGTANAGGATGTAGTGCAATTGTGAAAAAACAGTCCTTTTAATCGATGATTAACAACGGTCAGTCCTGCGGAATCATTGCAGGGTTTGGCAAACCAGGCTGTAAAGCTCCCATTGGTTCCATCTGCTCATTTACCGCCCGTAAGTCATGTAGCAAGCGGTATTTACCTGATTTCTTTTTAATAACAAAAACTGGAGTATTCCAGGGACTAGTGGACGGCTTTAGATGACCTTGTTGCAACTGTTCTCGTACCAAATTATGTACTTGAACAAGGCTTTCCCTTTTTAACGGCCATTGCTTAACCATCACAGGCGAGTTTGTTTTCCATGTGAGTGGAATGGGGAAAGCCCAAGCAATGGCGATTACCCCAAAGGGTGCTCATTTGTTAGGACCACACCCAGTTGGGCCAGTACCTCCTGACCAATTAAGCAGGCTATGGTAGGGGGTAATTGTACTACGTTAAACACCGTGACTAAATGCTGTCCATCGATAGTCACTGAGAGAGCCGGAGCTTGTTTGCTAAAGTAAGACCTCCCACCCCTGTTAGGGTGTCTGCTGAGGGAAATAGTTGCCAGTCTCGTGGCCAGCTGTTTGGGCTTATAATGCTGGTATCAGTCCCAGTGTCCAGTAGTCCAGACAAGACCACCCGTTTTCCTCAGTAGCAAAGTTCCACTCGTTTTCGAGGCCTGTCATGGAGACTTACAGTCAGAAATGTGAGTCCTGTGGAGCCAAACCCCTTTGATTCTCAGTTTTGTTGTGTGATGGGGGGCATCCCCGATGTCATCTGTGGTAGTGGTACCAATTGTGCTATTCTCTGTCCTTTTTCTACTTTCAATGGAGGGAAAGGTGTATAAGCCATAATTTGTATTTCTCCCGTAAAGTCCGCATCGATAACTCCAGGCAAAACAAATAATCCCATAATTGTGGTTGAAGATCGTCCCAATAACAATGCTCCACAATAGCGTCCTTTAATTTGCAGAGGCCCGCGTACTCCCGTGGGTATTTTAGTTGGACGATTGGTCATCAGAGCGACATCTACTGCTGCTGCCAGGTTGAGGCCGAGGCTGCCGGCTGTTGCTGGTTGAAGACAGGAGGTGGCGCTGAGGCTACAGCGGTGACTTGTGTCGGGGCGTGGCCACTGAACACACTGTCTGCTGTTTCCCTGGTGCCGCTGACAAAACTTGGAATTATGAGTGTCGGATCGGCACACTTGGCACCATACACCTCCGGCCTGGCACTCGCGGCGTGTGTGACCTCCACCGCCGCAATGATAACACCGAATAGATGGTCTTCATCCCCCTGAGACCAGTGCAGCCTGGGCTTGTAGAGGCGTGATTGCCGCTAACACCTGAGTTTGTGATGCCTTAGCCTGCTCTCGCAGACCAGAGCCTAACTTCTCTCCTAGCTCCTTAAGCGCATCTACCAAAAATGCCTGCGCACCAGTCAGCTGTGAAGCCATGAGCTCCAATGCCTCCTCTAACGTCCAATTTTCCCCTAGGGTAGATATGATTCTCTGAGTAGCTGGGTTACTATTTTGTAGAGCACACTGTTTCAACAGAGCTCCCTTCATATAATCCGGAACCCCAGCCTGATCAATGGTGGCAGCGGCTTTATTGATAAAACTACCAAAGGATTTGTCCCTGCCTTGTTTAATTCCCATGTATGCAGGCACACCACCTGGCTCCTTCACTCTATCAATAGCCATCTGTACAAGCCGCATCGTCTCCCTAAGCTTCTCCGTTCCCACCATCATCTGCGCCTCTGTCCTTAAGTATGGTCCAAGACCCATCAATTCATCTATTGTCACCCTAGCCAGAGGGTCTCCTGGCCCACAATTCATTGCTACCGACTCATGAACTAGTGCCTGCCAATGTGTATTAAACAGCAATTGCTGATGCTGAGTGAATATCGGTTTTGCAATTCCCCTAAGATCATTCGGGCACAACAACATTGTGTTAAACATATAATCTAGCATTTGCCTAACTGGCTCGCTCTTGACCCCGAACTGACTCACTGTGGCCCGCAGTTGAGATAACATCTTCCAATCTATGGGGGAATATTCCCCATGATTGGCTACGTGATTTCCCTGATTATCGCACATCGGATTATAAGTGACAGGGCAGGCTAAGGTGGAGGTTGTTTCGAGCATGTCATTGTACCCCGCAGCCACCGCCTCTCTGGCTAGTGATGCCCAAGCCTCCCTGCTCTACCTTGCCATTTCCCCCCTTGGATCGTTAGAGCCTGGGATAGGAGTCGGCTTGCAGAGGGCAGGGTCAGCTGGTACCGTAGGGCTTTGCACAGGTGGTGGGGGCCAACCCGAGGGGTCGGCAACCGCCAGTTCCCTCATAGCTCCTTCAGCCTTTTCCTCCCCCTGCTCGGATAACGGGGGCACAGAAGGCTCCACCGCTAGATCTTCTGAGGTCTCCTTGCCCAGCAGGTCCAAAGCACCATTTACTCGGTGTATACAGATTTGAGTTACTCCAGGGGCAAGGGTTCGTTTTCTGCCTGCCCATATCCGATGTTTCTGTTATGTGC
Source organism: Piaya cayana (assembly GCA_013389865.1). Taxonomy (NCBI): domain Eukaryota; kingdom Metazoa; phylum Chordata; class Aves; order Cuculiformes; family Coccyzidae; genus Piaya; species Piaya cayana. The sequence continues at coordinate 11,427 of WAAB01014569.1, read as the reverse complement.
CTCGGTGGCCCTTTCTGCTGCCTTCCTTTCTGAGACATGCTGTAATAAGGTGTTATGGACCACCCGCCATAATTTCCCAAGCTTTTTCGCAGTCTTATCATCTTCCAAAACAGCCTCCCACTGTATATCCCCGAACTTGCACCACTCAGACAGCTCATGTATAGTATGTGGGTTTACAAAAACCCCTTTAGCATGCCCATATGCAATTAATCCTGGCAATTCCTTTTTTAAATCTATTCCCTTAATGTTGCGTTTCTCTAAAAAGTGTACAAATAAATCATATGCTGCTTGCCTCTCCATACCTATCCGTCAGCGCGCTGTTCGCAGCTCTCCAGGCTCAGGCAGCACGTATGGCCCAAAACACCAATGTGATCTTGGGGGTGCTTTCTATTGTTCTCCGTCGCCGTCCCGGCTGCATTCGGAACCCAACTCCTACTTCGCTCAACCGTGGCGTGCCCTCTGGCCCGAATCACCGATGTGCCTTCGGGGGCGCCTCCTAAATTGTTCCGGCGCTATCACGTCGGGGTCACCATTTGTAGGCGAAGGGAGATGAGGACATCAGATGATCATCAACAGGTCTCAATTTTATTGATCTCAGCATCTGGTTAAATACAGTCATTAATGAGCCTCATACATATTGCAAAAGCTGAGCTCCTTATTGGTTAGCGAGTTAAATGTCAACCGCTCCCATATCGGAATTTTTGTGGTTAGCAGACCCAGTTACATCCCTATTTTACATCCTGCTATTGTACAACATCAGCACTAAGTCAGCACAAAATCAGCTACTTCCTTATCGGCAAGGGCGTTGCGTCCTTGTCAGTACCCTTGGCCTGCTTAGGCCTGGTACATCAGTTTAAGCTATGTCCTTTCTCGTCCAACCATTCTTGGACTAGCTCCTCCACACTCAGGAGGAGGAGACATAGCAGGACACGCAGCAGGAGATGCAGCAGCAGGAGATGCCGAGAATACGATTCAGAGAGGAAGATGTAGCAGTAGGAGACAAAGCAGGAGATGCAGCAGTGGCTGATTCAACTGGATTGCAGCCACAGGAGAAGCAGCAAGATATACCACAGCAGCAGGTGGAGCAGGACATTCAGCTGCAGGAGATGCAGCAGGACGAGATGCAGTAAGAGATGCAGTAAGATGCAGCAGCAGGAGATTGAAAAGGAGATGCATAAGCAGCAGATGCATCAGTAGATGCAGGAGAAGAAGATGCGGAAGCAAGAGATGCAGCAGGACATGAAGCAGCAGGAGATGTAGAAGGAGGAGATGCAGCAGCAGATGCAGCAGCAAGATTTGGGGCAGCAGATGCAGCAGCAGGAGGTGCTGAAGCAGGAGATGCTGAAGCAGGAGATGCATTAGCAGGAGGTGCTACATGAGATTCAGAAGAAGATGCATATTCAGCAGGAGATGTAGTAGCATTTACAGCAGCAAGAGATGCAGCAGCATATTCACTAGAATATGGAGCAAGAGATGCAGGAACAGGAAATTCTTCAGGAGATGCAGTATTATCTGCAGCAGTAGCAGATGCAGCTGGAGGTGCATTAGCAGGATATGAAGCATGAGATGCAACAGCAGATGCAGAAGGAGATGCAGCAGAAGGAGATGAAGCAGCAGATGCAGCAGCAGGACATGAAGCAGCAGACGCAACAGCAGGAGATTCAGCAGGAGGCAGAAGAATATGCATTAGCAGGAGATTCAGCAGCAGATGAAGCATGAGATGCAGCAGGAGGATACACACCATGCAGTGCAGCAAGAGATGCATCTGGGGATACAGCAGTAGCAGACACAGCAGCAGGAGATGCACCATACGTTGCAGCAGTAGGAGATGCACCAAGTGATGCAGCGGGAGGAGAGGAAGCAGCAGGAGATTCAGAGGGAGGATGCAGCAGGACATGTAGCACCTAGAGATGCATTAGGAGATTCAGCAGCAGGAGATGCAACAGCAGGAGACGCACAGGATATGCTGCAGCAGGACATGCAGCAGCAGGAGATGCAGCACAAGGAGAAGCAGCAGGAGACACAGTAGCAGGATGCTGACGGGAGATCACAGAATCAAATGCAGAAATCAATATGATCAGCAAGTGTTCAATTTATTGAGCTTAGCTATTTCTTTATATACCCTATTCGGTTACAGAACTGTGTGCCCAGGAGGGTAACTACTGTGCTGCCTGCTTATTTAAGACCTCTTGCAGTTTGTCTAGAAAAGTCATGTAAATGATGCCATTTTTCAGGTTTCTTTTTTATCACAAATACAGGTATGTTCCAAGTACTATTAAACGGAACTACATGCCCATGATCTATTTGCTTCTCCACTAAATTTTGCAATATGTACTCTATTTTTATTGTTTATAGTTCCAATGCCTATTCCCATTGCATTTAACACATCTCACCCCCACAAGATTAGTGGAACATGCACAACTAAAGGTTACACTACAGGCATTTTAAGGTTTTGTTGTTGTTGTTGTTTGGTTTTTGTTTTGTTATTGTTCACTTCCACATAAGAGGCTGAGTTTGTAGGGAATAAGCCAAATGTATTTCAGGGATTCTTATGGACTCAAATCCTTGTGAGCCATGCTCTACAGAGTCAGCTTGGAACACAGATGCTTTGAACAAATTTAAATACATTATCTGGCTATCCTTTGGTATTAATACTAGTGGAAATGGTGTTCATAACATTAGTGGAGACAGCATCCATACCCTTGCTTGAATGATTTCAGTACAGCCTGCATCAGTGACCCCAAGTAAAACAAAAATTCCCAACTGAATTATTGATAATCATTCTAATTACAAGGCAGTAAAACCAACACCCAACGGTCCTTCTACATTTCATGGTATTGTGTGAAGTGTGGACATTTGTAGCACTACTGTGTTATTGGTATCTCAGGGCTATCTCTGGTTCTTGCTCAGAGGTGAGAGCTGCTGGTTGCCATGGAGGCCATCTGTGTTGGTACATGCCTCTGAACCATGCTTTTCTCCTAGTTTTCTGATAATACTGTCCCATTCTTATCCCATTTTGATCTACACCAACTGGTAAAATGTTTGCCCTTTCCACACCAAGGGCAGATTTTAGGCCCTCTATCCTGGCATTGCATGTGGCAGTCTCTTTTAAAATGTATCTCCTTGCTGTGTCTCTAACCGAACATATTTCTGTCTCAAGGTACTGTCAGGGCAGCAGCTATCAGCTGTGTTGGATAAGTAAATGATCCCCGCTGTTGTTGTAGGAGTTTTCAGACTGCACCATATCTTTCTATATTTGTCAATAGGATTTATTTTTTTTGTCATGGATTGCAAAATTAAGGCTTCTGTAACTGCTCAGTTGTCTATGTGCCTGTTGAGCACATCCTGCAATCTTATAAACCCCATATATGTGTCATGCCTGTTTCAACTTTCCAATGTCCTGTATCTTTAAAAGTGTTTGATAAAACAAAAGCCACATTTGTTGTAAAATTGCGTTATTTAAACTGTCTTGGTTCTTGAACTGCTACCAATGTTGTTTAATTGTGTAGTTTCTTTATCTGTTAACAGTCCCTTCTGTCATGCTGAACTGTCTGGCTTTTGTGGCAGTAGCAGCGATGGTGATGAGCTGCACCCACCTCAGCCCAGGGCAGTGGCCCTCCCATGGTGAGCCGCTCCGCAGGAACTAGATGGGTGGTAGGGTAGGGGGCAGGGGTGGAAGCCCTCAGCCAGGCAGCTTGGTTCACATTTGCAGCCTTTGGAATCTCTTTTATTGCTTTGTAACTAATTAGCTCCCAGCGCAGCCTGCCGTCACACGCACAGATCAAAGCTTGCAATATTTCAACTTCTCCCTGCTGCTGTGCCTCCCTCCCAGCTTGTGTCCATTGGTCTGAGGGATGGGGGGGAGGTGGACCAGGCTTCTTCTTGGGATCTCTTTGACCTGGATCACAGGGTTTGTTGCCCCCCCCCCCCCCCCATCGGGGGGTGCAGAAGCAAGCGCAGTCAGTTTACAGGTGTGGGAGGTTAGTGCACTCGGCTTGGAGTGATCACTTTGCTTTTTAGAGCTGATATGTACCTTTAACACTTCAAAAATTTTCTGCCAGTGACTTAAGTAACTTAGTAGTTGATTTCAATAGTTCCATTAGACAAATCTTGTCATATTTCATCTCTCTCTTAGAGGGGATATATATTGGAGGGGTTTTATCACTGCTTGCTTGTCTTGCAAAAGCGTGAAAACCCATCTCTACAGACTGCCATTACGCTTGCCTTGTAACGGATCCAAGACTCTGGAGTCTTCTTAAAGTGGATGCGCATCTCTCTCCAATCTTAAACACTGCTGGATAATTGTCAGCAGTGTCAGATAGTCTTCGGAGACGCTGGATAGCCATCCGTGATGCTGGATAGTCGTCAGCACTGGGTCAGTGCTGGGTAAATTTTTCAGTCAGTCTTTCTTCCCCCTTCTGCGTCTTCAGTCACCAAAGCAACTTCTTCAGATAATCCAAGAGCCCGACCTTGGCACCAGTTGTTGACAGGAGATCACGGAATCAAATGCAGAGATAATTATGATCAGCAAGTGTTCGATTTATTGAGTTTAACTATTTCTTTATATACCCTATTCGATTACATAACTGTGTGCCCAGGAGGGTAACTACAGTGCATTATTGGTTAAAGGTAGCTGTCCATAAAGCTGTTACCAACATATTAGTGGCTAAAGTACCGCACATGCTAAGAAACCAAGTTACATAAAGTTAACAATGTTGATACTTCCCTTCCTTGTTTTCCTTTCAGTTGTACTTGTTTATCTTTTGGTTCTCTGCTTCGAGGTCTTGTTAGAACCGCCCAGCATCAACCAGTCGTCCCAGAGCATTCAGGCCCTCTTCTCTGTAAAATGTTCCCACAGCAGTAGATTCAGCAGCAGATGAAGCAGCATATGCAGCAGCAGTAGATTAGGTTGCAGGAGATGCACCTGGAGATGCATATTCAGCAGGAGATGCAGTAGCATATGCAGTAGTAGCTGATGCAACAATGTGAGATTCAGCAGCAGATGCAGCAGCAGAAGATGCACCAACAGATGTACTAGGATTTGCAGGAAGAGATGCAGCAGCAGGAAATGCAGCAGGAGATGCATATGCAGAAGGAGATATATATTCAGCAGGATATGCCAAAGGTGATTCAGCAATAGATGCAGCTGGAAATGCAGCAGCAGGAAATGCAGAAGCAGATTCAGCAGCAAGAGATGGAGTTGCAGGAGATGCTACTGCATCTGCTCTGCATCTCTTGCTGTATCTCCTGCTGCTTCATCACCTGCTGCTGCACCACCTTCTGAATCTCCTGCTGCTTCATCACCTGCTGCATCACCTCCTGCTGCTGCATCTATGAATATATGTTCTTCTGCATCTCCTGTTGTTGCATCTTCTGCTGCTGCATCTCCCTCTGCAACACCTGCTGCTGCATCTGCTGCATATGCTCCTGCATCTGATGCTGCTTCATCTACTGATGCATTTCCTTCTGCATATCCTGTTGCTGTTTCTCATTGTGCATGTCTTTCTGCTGTATCTCCTCCTGCATCTCCTGCTGCTACATCTCCTCCTGCATCTCCTTCTGCTGCTTCCCTTCCGGATGCATCTCCTGCTGCATTTCCTGGTGTTGCAAATCCTTCTGTTATATCTCCTTCTGTGGTCTCTGCTCCTTCATCTCGTGATGCTGCATCTCCTGCTGTTGCATGTCCTGATGCTGAATCACCTGCTTCATCTCCTGCTGAATATGCATCTCCTACTGAATCTCCTGCTGAATGTCTTTCCTACTGCATCACCTGCTGCATCTCCTTCTGCATCTCTTGCTGCTGCATCTCCTCAAGTCTTGTATATCTTTCAGCCTAGGCTTCTGAACTGAAAGATCACCATGGCTATTGAGTCTCTCCGTTAAGAGTCTTCTCTGGAAGTGTTTTCACTGCAAGCTGCAAAGCACGTCGAACAGAACCTTTTAGTATAGGATACTGAATTGAGAGTTAACTGTGCCTATTGAGGCACTTAATGAAAAATGAGCACCTCTCGCAGGAAAGATGCTAGCATGGAATGCTGCTTGTTTTCAATGTTTTCTTTTATACCCCTTTGACTGCAAAACATGACTTGTAGAACTTTCAGTCTAGGCTGGTGAACTGTAACAACACCATGGCTATTGAACTGTCACTTCAGATCATTAGGCACAAGTGCCACAGTTAAGCTGCTATGATCAAATTCTGGATCTTGTTAGATTCTACTCTGGACGTGATTTCACTGCAATCGGTAAAGCATGGCTAACAAGATTTTAGTATAGGGTACTGCATATTGACTTAACTGCACCTATTAAGGCTCTTTAGGAAATATGAGCCTCTCCCACAGGGAAGATTCTAGCAAGGAATGCTGCTGCTTCTGAGTGTCTCTTCTTATAGAGCTTTCACTGCAAAGCACTACTTGTAGTAGTCTCAGTCTAGGCTTGTGTACTGTAAAATCGGAATGGCTATTGAGGTTTCACTTCTGATGCTCCGTCTCCTGCTTCAACTCCTGCTTCTGCATCTCCTGCTGCTGTATCTCCTGTGGTGTCTGCGGCTGAGTTCCCTGATACATCTGCTGATGCATCTTTTGCTGCATCTCCTACTGCATCTCATCAGGAGATGCAGCAGGAGGATATGCAGCAGGAGATTCAGTAGCAAACGCAGCAGGAGGAGATGCAGCATGAGATGCAGGAGCAGAATATGCAGGATGAGATTCAGCAGCAGGAGATGCAGGAGATACATCAGCAGATGCATCTTCAGGAGAGGCAGCAGCAGGACATGCAGCAGCAGGAGACGCAGCAGGAAATGATGCAGCTGGAGATGCATCAGCAGATGCAGCAGGACATGCAGGAGGAGACACAGAAGTAGGAGATGCAGCAGCAGGAGTATAGCAGCAGATGCAGCAGCAGGAGATGTAGCAGCAGATGCATCAGGAGATACATCAGGAGATGCAGTAGCTGGATATGCAGCAAGAGATACAGCAGCAGCAAATGCCGCAGCAGGAGATGCATCAGTAGGAAATGCAGCAGATGAAGCATGAGGTTCAGCGGGAGATGAATCCACAGGAGATGCAGAAGCAGAAGTTAAAGCAGCAGCAGATGCAGCTGGATATGCAGCAGCAGGAGATATAGCAGCAGATTTAGCCAAAGATGCATCAAGAGATGCAGCAGCAGCAGCAGAATGAAATTCAGCAGGAACTACAGCAGCAGAAATTGCAGCAGGTGATGCAGCAGAAGATGTAGAAGCAGGAGATACAGCACGAGATGCAGCATCAGAAAATGCAGCAGCAGACGCAGAAGGTTGCAGGATGAGATGCAGTAGGATAGGGAGCAGTGGGAGAGGCAGCAGCAGCAGATGCAGCAGCAGATGAAGTCGTAGCAGATGCAGCTGGAGATGGAGAAAGCCATCCCCACGTTCCGGAAAAGTAGCCGGCAGGAAAAGAAACTAGCATGGTTGAGTAGGGAGGTCCTGAGACACATCAGTAAGAAAAGGAAGGTCTATGAAGGTCTGTAAGCTTTGGAGGAAGGGACAGGCATCCTGGGTGGATTATAGGGAGGAAGCGAGAACACACAGGGAAAAAATCAGGAGGGCTAAGGCCCAACTAGAAATCAGATTGGCCAAGTCTGTGAAAGACAATTAAAAAAAAAATCTTTCTACAAATATAGCAACAGTAAAATGAGGACTATGGAGAATCTCCAGTCCCTACTAGATGCAGAGGAAAAACCAGTAACAGTGGATGAAGTACTCAATGCCTGCTTTGCTTCAGTCTTTAATAGTCAGGAAAGTTGTTCCCTCTGTGCACAACCCCAGGGATTGGAGGAGCAGAATGAGGTTCCCACGATCCAAGTGGGGGTGGTTAGAGACCTGCTTGGCTGGGTAGACATCCACAAGTCTATGGGGCCGGATGGGATTCACCCAAGGGTATTAAAGGAGCTGGCAGATGTGCTTGCCAAACCCCTTTCCATCATCTTCCAGCAGTCCTGGAAGACTGGGGAAGTTCCTCTGGACTGGAGGCTGGCTGATGTTGTGCCCATCTATAGGAAGGGTCGCAGGGAGGATCCGGGGAACTACAGGCCTGTCAGTCTGACCTCAGTACCAGGGAAAGTCATGGAGCAGGTGATATTGAGCGCTATGAGGATCATTAGGCAATGGAACGGTCTGCCCAGGGTGGTGGTGTACTTGCCTTCCCTGGAGGTGTTTAAGGCGGAGTGGTGGATGAGGTACTGAGGGGCATGGTTTAGAGATTGGTTGGAATGGTTGGACTTGATCTGGTGGGTCTTCCAACCCAGTGATTCTGTGATTCTATGATTATTATACAGATTAGGTATAAAATAATTTTAATATAAAGAAATAGGGGGGAAAAAAAAGAGTACTAACAATTTCAGACTAAGATCGTTCCTTTTGATACTTTTAATACAAAACTACTAAGTACATCTTGTCAACAAACCCCCTGACTTTTCCAATTTTATTGGCAAAACTCCTTTAAAGCACAAACGCTTTATAAGTGATATAATTTAAGTAGAGAAGTAAAAACATAGCTGTTTTTCTAAGTGATATTTATATTTCAAATCACCTATGATGCTATTAAAAAGTAGGGGCCCAATCCATGGCCTGCAGTGCTTATAATTTCATTGCATTTACCTTAAATATGAAATGATAAATATGACTTTTATATTTTCAAACTATGAAATTTTGAAATAATTTTGTGCTTAATTTATGTGATCAGTCTGATATCTGAAATGAGTGCTTAGGTTTAATCTGATCAATATTAATTTTCTTTCACCATTCTCCATTGCAGAAGTTAATCCTAGCAGACAACAAAGGCACATTTAGCAAAACATTTCCAAGAAGCTGTAAAACATACTAAAAGCTGTAACTTGCTTCCTGCTACTGCTGCTTTGTCTGACTCCAGCACAGCTAGATTTCCACTGTCAGGACCAAACTGGACAGATCACGTTGTGAACATGAAGTTGAATCTGAGCAGTCATAAAGTGGTTGTATAGAAAATTCCCCTGGGAGAAATTATGTCTTAGTACCAGTACTCAGGTAAGCTAACAAAAAAAAGTATTCAGTTAACTTACAAAATGAGCTTGAGGCAAGAAACATTCACCAGAAATAGAAAACAAAAACAAACAAACCAACCAACCAAAAGAGAAGCCAAAAATGTCATTTTAGACAGCCACTTCGAACATGAGATTTTAGCCCATAGCAAACAAAGTGCATGAAAGAAACACAGTTGTTTTCTCCACTGTTCTGTCTCTGTGTTCATAATTTTGTTAAAATGATAGACACGACTTCTAAAGAATCTACTTAAGATAAATTTCTGGAGACAGTATGTGAATGAACAATTCAATTCTGCCATGGTTTAGTGCCAAAAAATAGGATATTCCACACTGCAATCAACATAAAGGATTTTAAATTCAGAAAACATTGAGAAATTCAGCTGCCTCTTTTCTAACCCTGCCTTAAAAAGTCCAGAAAGAGACAGATTAGCTTCTACTGTTAAACCTTCACCTATTTCAAATCTTTGCTAAATACTTAATACTTGACACATACTTCTGTTACTAACTCTAAACAATTCCCTAAATTGAAGAGGGTTTTTAGATTTTTTTAAAAAGACAAGAATGCTTACTGGCATTTTTGCACAGTGCAAACAGGAGTTACAAAGTTACATTTATTCTTGTATTCTTGCCCAGGTTCCTCCACCTGGAGGCTAGTTGCAAGTAGTGTCCCCCAGGGCTCGGTACCAGGTCCAGTCCTCTTCAACGTCTTTATCAATGACCTGGATGAAGGCGTTGAGTTCAGCCTCAGCAAGTTTGAGGATGACAGTAAGCTGGGAGGAAGTGTCGTTTTGCTGGAGGGTAGGGAGGCTCTGCAAAGGGATCTGAACAAGCTAGACCGCTAAGCTGACACCAATAGCATGAGGTTTAACAAGGTCAAATGCCAGGTCCTGCACATGGGGCATAACAACCCAACACAGTGCTTCAGACTAGAAGTCTGGCTGGAGAGCTGCCTGGAGAAGGACCTGGGGGTATTGGTTGACAGCCGACTGAACATGAGCCAGCAGTATGCCCAGGTGCCAAGAAGGCCAATGGCATCTTGGTTTGTAACAGAAATGGCGTGACCAGCATGACCTTTCCCTGCTTCTTATTATAATTAGATTTGAGAAGCTTCTCCCATACTCACGCAGGTGCAGCATCATGGTCTGGGGCTCAGGGCTGAAGTAGCCTTCATCTTCTTCATGAATCATCCCTGAGACCTAGCTGTTCGCAAGTGCATTCTCATCCTGGTGGAGCTCCAATACTGCAGAGACAAGTGCAGTCAGTTTTCTGTTGTCATGCACACTTCAGCTTTCCCTTATCAGTCAATGTCTCTGAATAAGCTCTTCTTTTATCAACATCCAGGGTCTTCAAGGTCTTTACTTGGAGACAGTGCATATTTCAGTGAGCTAAGCCTTCTAAGTTTTTCTAACTTTTCACCTATATCATATGCCCGCACATCACTGGTTTCTTCTTGCTCTCACTGCCATTTCACTGATCAATAAAGTTTTCTTATATTCAAGCTCAACAAGCAACCAGCTAATAGTTCATTTTGCAGCAGATCTTCTAATTTCATGCTTTCACTCTGATTTTTTTACCTCTGTAAACCCATGACATCCCTTTTCAGATTCTATCAGGTTAAGCTACAGGTTTATGCTCTGACAGAATGCATGCACTTCTGTCCTTTGACTGTTTTTCATAATCTTTTTATAGCTGTGATGAACTAGAGCTGTGCAGGTACCCTGTGTTAGGGTAGCCCAAGATTTGCACATACAGTGCTCTTCATGCTTCCCTATAGCATTCAGGAACTGTAAATATATTTTCTTTAATTAGGTAACTGTTCACTGTTGAACGACTGTACCTGGAGTCTTTCTTCTTTCAAACTGAAGACACTGGCAACTGACATATCTAGTATTTACTTCATCTGAAATACATATGAACAATAATCACCGTATTTTAACATCATCAGTTCTTGCTTAGAGTACTTTTACTTTTATGTCTATAACATACTTTGCAGAAGCAAGATGAACTTATAGCTCCACATGAACCTGTAGTTTCCTCATTTAATGGTTTCTCTTTTAAGTACTGGTACTACACTAGTCTTTAAACAGCAACAGCCCTAAATTACAAAATCCTTAAAATACTTTCTGCCACACACACACTGCATACATATTTACAGAATTCCGGATGGATGATCAAGTCTGAGAACAGACTCCTTTAGGTTTTGTTTACACTCCAGACAATGCCAACTATTACAACTTCAATTCCATCCCCAGTGCTGGCTGCATGAGCAGGATTAAGAAAAGCTACTGAATTCTAAACCATCCAGTTATGGGAGGAAACACTGCCTTGGGTGGAAGTCAATTACATATTGACTAATTACATAAATACTATAGA
>WAAB01014568.1:0-42410 GCA_013389865.1 Piaya cayana | reverse complement strand
ATTCTGTGATTCTGTGAATGGTGGTGGCATCTCTTGTCTTTAGGGATTTTCACAACCTGGCTAACAAAATCCACAGCTAAACTGATCTAAGGCTGGCAACAATACACTCTGCTTGGGTGGCTGGACAAAACCACCTCCAGAAATACTTTTTGCAAATAATGTTATGTGAACCTCTGCATCCAGCCAAAACATTTTTCTCATCAGGTGCGTCAACAAGTTTTAGGCAAACATATTTCACCTAATTCACTGCAGGCTATGACCATAGAGCTGGTCAATCACTGGTTCAGGAGACACACACAGAACACTGAGCCTCAGTCAAAGCCCTACAAGTTATAAAAAGCAACAGTGAAGAAACAATATTTTGGAATGTAAGTAACAGCTTATAATTATGACCTTTTCATCTTGACAAAATGCAAACATGTACATGTTGTAAGTTTACAATTCAGAAAACAAGTGCTGGATTATTTCCCTCTCTCCTCCATAATGCTGCAGGAAGAACTTTCTTAACCAATGTAACTCTGCTTCCATTTCTCTCCTCTGGAAGGGGAGAAGCCTTTACATACAATGAACACAAAATAGGCCCTCACCAATATACTCGGTTAAGCATGGTTTTCTCCTCAAAGAAGCTAATTATGGCCGCAATTTTCTTGTTTAAATAATAGAGGGTTAATAATAAACAGTACATACGTGACCAGGCATATTCCTGATACACCTGCATCTCCTTCATTCTCTGCCACCTGTTCCAGATAATTCTCAGGGCTACAGTGAGGCCTCTCATACTGTTGGGTGGGCAAATGCTACAAGCCTAAAGTGTCCTGTGTGGACTAAAGTAGTGTGTGAAGGTACCCCTAGTATATCGAAAAGGACACCAACCATGTTTTCTCTTCTAAGGCTGAAGTACAATACGGCAAAATAAAAAGTCCTATTCCTCCTGGCATTAGATTTATTTCTTAATAAGAACAAGTTTTCAGATAGTCACTCAAAAATTAGCTGCTCTGATGTAAAGGTTTGAAAGGACACCTAAAAGTATCACTCCTCCTACATTAAAACTCCATTATTTAAAAAAAACATACGAACCATTCTGTTTCTAAGAAATCCACGTTCTATAAAATTGGTAACACAGTACGGTGTTCAAATATAGTGCTGATAAAATCCAGTAGCAGTAGTAAGTCATAAGGATGTCCAAACAGTCCCTACAACTATTCAAGGTTGATTTGCTGAGCTAGGTTTCAATCTGAAGATGTTCTATATAGATATAGATGTCCAATATATATTTTAAAAAAAGAACTGAAACTGTTTGCTGGTTCTGAAGGGGCCATATCAAATTCCCATCAAAATTAGTGAAAGATGAGAAGAATTGGATCATGACTGTTCACTGCAGAAATATCTGCATTTTTTGCTACATTATAGGGCATTACAAACAGTAATAACTCAGTTTTCAGAGATGCTGACACTTAAAGCTACCACTGACTAGTGAGTTTCTCATCATTTTCCTAAAATCAGGAATTCCTTATTAAGGTAAGTGGTTACTGTTCACTTCAGGAACTTCTTTTAATGGACAGTTTATACAGATGCTTGTGCACATGCAATAGTTCTTTCACTTGCAGGTTTAAAACTTAAAAAATGCATAATGAATATCCATTAAAACAGACTTATCTGTACTATTACAATCCCTAAATTAGTGTCTGAGTGGAAGACATTTGAAAGACATGGGAAAATGTGCAACCCCCTATCCGTCTGCAATACTAACAATGACCTAGTCTAAACAAGCAGGCAGGTATTGAATCATCAATTAACCTCTGAAACCCTACATATCACAGGTATTATAGTCTCTCTGGAATTTTAAGCTGTAATGGTCCATGTAAATGTTCCTTTCACTTCAGAGCTCTGTAGGATCAGATGTAATGTCTACTTCTCAGTTCAGAATGAAACTTGAACTCCCAAAATTAAATAAATTCTAACTCACCAACTTTTGCAAAATTGCAACAGAACTCCATGCACCTGCTACTGTCTTCTCCCAACAAACCATTCAGCTTCATGCCCTGTACTTAGGGATTACCTGGATATATTTCCAATGGTTTGGGATTTTCTTGGGAAGTGTTTCATCAACATAAAACTTTAGGCCTTAAAAAAACTACATAAGCAGATGTAAGCAAATAGAGATTAAATTAACTGAAGCCATATTTTTTCTTTTCCTGTATGATAAATTAATGGTTTTTATATCTAAGAAAAATTGAGCAGAGAAACAAGCAGGTAAAGATATAAAATATATGACAATATTGTAAGCACTAACAACTGTAATATTGATTCTGATCTAATTCCACTGACTTATATTACTTAAGAAAAGTGAAACCAGAGCCTAAGAGGTAAAGTAACTGCCTAAATATGAATGAGCAGAAAGTACAGTCTGGATTTTTAACATGATGTGCAATTCCTCAATATGCAAATGTATATATCCCCAAGAATACATTATTGAAATCCTTCATTTTTCAAAAAAATATGTTAAAGTTATTTAGGTCAGGAAAAATATCTGTCACTTAAACATTGCAACAGTTTTTCGTGAGTGCCAGTTTTTTGACAGTTGTCCCAGCCAAGCTAGTGACTGACCTCGTATCATCTTGATTATCACTTCGTTTCCGCACTTCACTGTAAAAAATGGCAACCAAAGAAACAAAACAATGACCTCCATTAAAACATTTCTATTCATGTTTACTGTTTGTCCCAGTGAATCTTACATAGCTCACCATCATCTGCATGTGGTTAATACAAACAACGGCTTTATGTGCACAGAATCAACATGTCTCCACTTTGGGAATCATATCAATATTTCTACAGAAATCATAATTAGTGAAAGAAAATCTCCAATACATAGTAAAACTCCAGTGTTCTGTTTTCCCTCTTCTTTTGATAATTTTTCTTTAATAAATCCATGTTCCATTAAACAGTGTAACTGATTCACTAAACATGCTTTAAAATTGTGAGCTTCCTAACCATGCTCTAATTTAAATATTAATTATTGAGACAGCTTTGTAGCATTCACAAGTAAAAATGTTACTTGATTAAACTTAGAATAAATCCTGTCTTGCCTTAGAATAAATCTTTGTCTGTAAAGATTTAACATGTTATTCTTTCTAAAATTTTGTTTATTGAATTTGATACTGGTGAAATTTTAAATGTACGTGTGTCTTTGTAGGTATATTTATATGTAATGTCGTTTTCATGAAATATACTCCGATGTGTTCATCCAAAAACAGAAACACGGCTACTTACCGAGCAAGATGAAGAACTGCTTCTACAATATTAGATCCATCTCTAGCACTTGTTTCACAGAATAGCGCATTATAAGTCTATGAGTAAAAATAAAATTTTAAGTCATCTAATCTGAAATGGTTCCCAGGTATACTCAAACAGTTTCCTCAATAAAACAAAGAAATATGACACACACTTAAATGAACAGGATTTCTTCTNTTCCCTCTCGTTCTGTCCCCTGTCACTTGGGAGAAGAGGCCAACACCCTCCTCTCCACAACCTCCTTTTAGGTAGTTATAGAGAGTAATGAGGTCTCCCCTCAGCCTCCTCTTCTCCAGGCTAAACAACCCCAGCTTTCTCAGCCGTTCCTCATAAGGCCTGTTCTCAAGCCCCTTCACTAGCTTCACTGCTTTTCTGTGGACTCGCTCCAGAGCCTCAACATCCTTCTTATGGTGCAAAAAAAATCTAGTAATTTCTTTTTAATTGTACCATTTTTACATTCAGTATATTCTGAATAATAAACTTAATAAAATAGACATTGCAAGCTTAATTTCCAAACTGAAACTTCTTGCCTACAAGACTGTTGCTAGGACAGGTACTGGATCCACATTGTCAGCTACTCTTAAACTACAGTATCTAGGATTCTAGTTTATTCTGTAACTAACAGTCGTGATATCTGCTCTGATCTAAGCACTCAATTGTGCAAGCACTCAGCAACTCTACAGCAACAAGTTTCTAAAGATTCCACATTCTTTTCTGCAAAATATGTGATATATGCATTCCTTATTCTCCATATAAATACATGCCAAGCCCCCCATCTACACTCTATAGTAGAGTCGCCTTTTTATTTCCCACAGACATGGCAGGAATACAAAATAGTCCCTTGCAGATGAAAATATTCTGTTCAAAAGGAGGGCAGACACAAGACAGGTGGAATGCCTCATATGCTCATTACTGTGTTTCATGTCTGTGCTGGCCATTTCTCTTTGGCAGCAGAAAAACTTGTCTATTCCCCTTTTTCACCACAAAGACTGAGAAAACCATCCCAGCCAACAACGAAGTTCATCTCAGGGGACACTTGAAATGTGATTAAGCCCACAAACACCACAAAATAGGATACTTCTTCATTAAAAGTATAAATGAAGCCTCATTACTAAGTCTGGACAAATTACAGGAAAATTCCTTTTGTCTACTCGTTTCCAACTAAAGTTCTTAAGATCACTTTAAACTGAAGATGAAGACCTGGACCTTACCATAGCCAGCTTTTCTCCATAGTTTATAGGTACACATTTTTGTCCTTGTTCTGTAACGCCTTGACGGAGATCTGCTTTGTTTCCCACCATCATAATAGGAATACTGTCATGAGTTGCAGCCTGTAAAGAGGATTTTATTTCATTATTGCCAGAATATTCAGTATGCAAAAAAGTAACTAGTATCATTGCATCATGCTGACTTCCTTCCCACAGAACAGTTTTGGACACTATCACAAAAACTGACAAATTATGAAATCATCCTGAGAACATTTCATGAGCTAGCTGATAATTTAAGTGGTCGTCTTAAGTGTCAGCCGGTAAAGATGTAATTCCTTTGCCATAGCCCCACTTCCCAAGAAGGAATGTCATGTGTTAAGGTAATCTAAATGCCGTGGGAAAAGTGACCAACTCCTTCACCATGATAAAAAGAAACGGTCTTCAGAAGATGAATTAGAGAACTGGCTTATCACTTTCCCTCCTGTTAACCCACTCTGGTAGATAAGATAAACTCTTCAATAAATGCAAATTTGTATACAAATAAACAAACAAGATGTGATAGTGGGAAAAAATACTGAAAATTTCACTTGAACTTGAAATAATTTACACAACCTCACATATTGTTTTAAAATGCAAAGACTCCGAGGAATACTCAAGCCATCCACAAGAGGGTATGCAAAATGGTCACCAGTGTTCATTTCAAAAGGAAGTGAATGAGAAGAGTGTGATTACCCTTCAATAAAAAAAGATGCAACAGTTTTACCAGTAACTGAACAGGTCAGGATATATTTATGATTTCTATGTAGCTTTTACTTCTATGAAATGCTGCAGCCTGGTTAATTTCCAATATGCAGATATTCAGATTTTATCAATAATAAAGTTAGCAACGTAGTGAGAGAGAGAGTTGTAAATACTTAAGCATCTTACCTCGATCATATCCACCCATTCTCGCACATTAAGAAAGCTTTTTTCACACGTTACATCATATAACAGTAAGACACCATCTGCTCTTCTGAAATATGATTTAGCAATACTTCGGAACCTTTCACAAAAAAAAAAGATTTGCAAAAGGCCATGTGATCAATTTAACATCATTAAGAACACAGCATAAGTTTACTGAACTTGTTAGTAAGATTATCTCCACAACACAAGATGAATTTTCTCACAGCTTCCTTCGTAACTATTCCTCAAATACTGCTCATGCAGGTCTACAAATGTCCCATAAGGATCCACAGGATTCTGTCCTAAAAAGCATTTAACATTTTTTTGTATTAAATCAGTCTGTCTATCACAGGGAAGTAAGATCGTGCAGGGAAAAAATCAGGAGGGTTAAGACCCAACTAGAAATCAGATTGGTGAAGTCTGTGAAAGATAATAAAAAAATCTTTCTATAAATACATTAACAGTAAAAGGAGGACTAGGGACAATATACCGTCCTTACTGGATGCAGAATGAACAACAGTGACAGGAGATGAGGACAAGGCTGAGATACTTAATGCCTTCTTTGCCTCAGTCTTTCATTGTAAAGAAAGTTGTTTCCTCTGTGTACAAGTTAGAGCAGCAGAATGAGGCTCCTGTGATCCAAGAGGAAGCGGTTAGAGACTTACTCACCCAGCTAGACACCCAAAAGTCTATGGGGCCAGAGGGGATTCACCCTAGGGTATTAAAGGAGCTGGCAGATATGCTCACCAAACCCCTTTCCATCATCTTCCAACAGTCCTGGAAGACTGGGGAAGTTCCACTGGACTGGAGGCTGGCTGATGTAGTGCCCATCAACAAGATGGGTCGCAGGGAGGATCCAGGGAACTACAGGACTGACAGTCTGATCTCAGTGCCAGGGAAAGTCATGGAACAGGTGATCTTGAGTGCATCATACAGCACATGCAAGAGAACCTGGTGATCAGGCCTAGTCAACATGGGTTTACAAAAGGCAGATCTTGCCAAACTAACCTGATTGCCTTCTATGATAAAGTGACTCAATTACTGGATGGGGGAAAGGCTGTGGATGTGGTCTTCCTGAACTTCAGCAAAGCCTTTGACACAGTTTCTAACAGCACTTTGCTTCAGAAACTGTCAGCTTCTGGCCTGGACAGGCGCACACTCTCCTGGGTGGAAAACTGGTCGGATGTCCAGGCCCAGAGAGTGGTGGTAAAATGATGCTAACTCCAGCTGGAGGCCAGTTACAACTGGGGTTCCCCAGGGCTCAGTGCTGGGTCCAACCCTGTTCAATGTCTTTATCAATGACCTGGATGAAGGCACTGAATGCACCTTTAGCAAGTTTGCAGATGACACTGAGATGGGTGGAAGTGTGGATCTGCTGGAGGGTAGGGAAGCTCTCCAAAGAGATCTGAACAGGCTGGACCACTAGGCAGAGACCAATGGCATGAGGTTTAATAAGGCAAAATGATGGGTCCTGCACTTGGGCCCAACAACCCTATGCAGTGCTACAGACTAGGAGAAGTCTGGCTGGAAAGCTGCCTGGAGGAGAAAGACCTGGGTCTGTTGGTTGACAGCTGACTGAACATGAGTCAGCAGTGTGCCCAGGTGGCCAAGAAGACCAATGGCATCTTGGCTTGGATCAGAAGGTCCAGGGAATACTGTGAATGCAGTTCTGGGCCCCTCACCATAAAAAGGACATTGAGGCTCTGGAGTGAGTCCAAAGACTAATAAAGCTGGTGAAGAGGCTGGAGAACAGGCCCTATGAGGAACGGCTGAGAAAGCTGGGGTTGTTTAGCCTGGAGAAGAGGAGGCTGAGGGGAGACCTCTATATACTCTCTATAACTACCTAAAAGGAGAGGAGGGTGTTGGCCTCTTCTCCCAAGTGACAGGGGACAGAACGAGAGGGAATGGCCTCAAGCTCTGGCAGGGGAGGTTTAGGCTGAACATTAGGAAAAAATATTTCATGGAAAGGGTCATTGGGCACTGTCAGAGGCTGCCCAGGGAGCTGGTTGAGTCACTTTCCCTGGAGGTGTTTAAGGGACAAGTAGACGTGGTGCTGAGGGGCATGGTTTAGTATTTGATAGGAATGGTTGGACTCAATGATCCAGTAGGTTTTTTCCAACCTGATGATTCTATGATTCTATGAAATAATCTCCTTTGCACTAAGTTTTTATCAGGTGGCAAGGCTTTTTCACTTACATATAACTTCATAAATTGAGTGAGTTACTCTGCTACACTTGAAAAAGATATTAAACCAATAAAGCTATTGCAGGAATTAATTCATCAGTTCAAGTCATCTTTGCTGTTAACTTAACGCAATCTACTTATCTACCAAGTATAGCAGCTATGTATTACATTATATAATAAAATATTCTTCACAAATTTATTTTTAACAACTTGGCCTCTGAATACCTACTTCACAATCACTCAGGCAAAAGCAAACACACATAGCCCAATACAAATCCCAGTCAATGAACAGATTAAACTGACTTTTAAAGTATGAGCTTAATCTCTTAATAATCTTCTGTCAGTAAAAAAGTAATGGATCTCAGGTGAGGATATCAAAGTTTTGAGGACACTCTACCCAGTAATTTGAAGAACATTAGATATACATTCAGTATCTGTGCAATTTTGCCATAAGTATTTTTAAAATATTTGGGAATAAGTTTTCATACACTAGAGAAAATCAGGATCAGGTATTTTAAGAAAAGGTGAGGAAGGTGAAAGGAAGTGAATCTGTAAGATGAAGCCTGCTCAAAAATATAGGTTTATAATGACAAAGAAAATAGAGGTTTATAATGACATTTTATATAAATGGAAGAAACAATGTAGATCTGTACTGTATTTTTGTGTATTGCAAGAGGATATATGGATTTCATTAATTAATGCTGTGGTGAATACCAACTATTTCTCTTTGCAGAGAGAAAGCATTACCTCAGGTGTCATCAAAGCTATCAAATAAACATTCCACCTGTCTCAGAGTGTAAGCAGAGCATAATCTGATCTGATTATAATGGGTAAATTCAGTTAGTTACTATAGGGTATAAAATATTTAGTGGGATTTTTTTCACATAGATGAAAAAAGACAAATGCCTTTTAGAAACAAAACAACTGAAATTGCGTAAGTGCAGAGAACTACTAACCTCTCCTGCCCAGCTGTGTCCCATAGTTGTAGTACTGTAGGTTCTCCATCAACAATTAATCTTTTCATTTGAAAATCCACACCTGGAAACAGTAATGTGTATAGTCTAATCAAAAATATCAATAGCCTTAAAAAAAACCACAGAGAATTACATATTATGTGCCATATGGAAGTTATTTCAAAATTCATCTCTTTTAACAGATTATGAGATTTCAGTCATTCACGAAGCCCTGAACTGCGATGAACCCCAGAACATGTTTGATTTGTTTTTAGAAAAGCATTTAAATCATTATTGTACCCACACACATTCCCAGAGGCACTGATACAAATGTGGCATTTTGACCACCAAAAAAGGAAATCCCTCCCTGCTTTATTTTGCTAAACATTTTTATAGAAGAGAAAATGTTTTATAAAACAGACTTTATTTCAAATGCCAAGGCAGAAAAAGATTAATTAGAACAAAAACCCCGACTTAGAGCAAATGAAACAAATATAACTACAATTTGATCAGAAGACAAAAATATTAGTCTTTGGAATCGGTAAGATAAGTTTGTTAGCCGACAGTGGTAATACTATACACAAGAAGCCAGTCAGAAATCCCTCCAGCTGCATTTAAAGCAAGGTTTCAATAACACTTTGAAGAAACAGAGACATAAAATAGTATGAGAGATATCAGAGAAAAGTATTAAATACTAAGGAAGGAGGAAAGAGTTGCATAGACAAAAGAGCACTGATAAATGCAATTACAGCAGTATTATCCACTCTAAATAGCAGTTAGATACTTCTAAGCTTTAGTACTCAATTAGATTTCACAGCCTGAGAAACTGCATGTGCATATTCAGGAAACCCTAGTAGTCAAAGACTGTAAGGTTTTCACCCACTTCTGCAGAACAGCAATGAAATTCACCTCAGTATTTTAAGAACAATAACTATACCTAGGGTTGCACTGGTGTTGCCTCGAAATTCATTCTTGCAGAGTCTGGTAAGGAAACTGGATTTTCCCACTGCTGCATCTCCAGCAAGAACAATCTTGTAAGCCTTCTCTGAATTGGGGTATTTTTGAGTGCATTCATTAACATCTGACTGAATAAAAAGAAAAAAATCCTTCTATTTCAACTCAAGTAAAAAATATTCTCTATATCGGACACCTTTTTTTTTCTACAGAACGATTTACCTTAGGAGTGAGAGCAGATATGTATTTCCTTGTTGAAGCAACTGAGCTGCTTCGACTTACTGGTCGTGAGGGCTTCCAGTCTAATACTGTACTGCTGTTATCAGGACTGTATGCTTCTTCATTCCCGATCTCTGGAACCTGAAAGTACAAGCTAGTGTGTTTTAATAGTTTAAGTTACACTGAGATAGAGGACCAAATAAAGCTGTGCAATCCTAACTCTGCAAAATAACTGTGGTTATTTTGTTCTTATTCACACTTGCTGTTTCCTGTAGCCTACGCTCAGTCCTTAAGTGTTGTCTCCTAGTATGCATAAACAATTTCAGTACAGTTTCCAGACAAAACAAATAAATTTCCATACAGAAAACTTCAGCTTAAGAAATAAGCACAGTAAACAAATACTTAACTTCAAAGCTTATTTTACAAAAATCAAGTATTTCCCAACAAGACATTACCCTTTATGCTATTACTATTCAACACATATTAAATACAACACAGCTGTAGTCAGCACTATTCACAGCATTTTCAATAGCTGAGACTACATGTTTCTATGAAATGCACAGTAAGGGGTCTGATATGAAAAATCCATGTTCTGCTATGCTTGATACTAGTCTTGCTATGTAGTAATCATAAAGCTCTCCATGTTACTAACAAGAAATTGAACACAATAACATCTTACATTTGTAAATTCTGAGACTTACTGTTAGTCAACATGCACAATAACAGTAGTCTCTCATATACATGATTAT
This sequence comes from Piaya cayana, assembly GCA_013389865.1. Taxonomy (NCBI): domain Eukaryota; kingdom Metazoa; phylum Chordata; class Aves; order Cuculiformes; family Coccyzidae; genus Piaya; species Piaya cayana. The sequence goes on along the minus strand of WAAB01014568.1, from coordinate 31,910 downwards.
TACATTCACTGCCACATCATATTAAGAGAAAGTGAACAGAAACCTACTTTATTTCTACAGTATCTGCTTTTTAATAGTTAGAAAATGGACTCCTGTCTGCATGCTGTTTAACAACCTTCAAAAATCCCATATACTTGAAAAACTATTACCTCAAAAATCTACCAAAATATCAAACCAAACATTTTATTTTAAAGAGGAATAACTATTAATGCATTCTTCTTTGTCTCTAGGCAAAGATCTTGCTCAAAGTAGTAAGTCCGGCACTTACATCTGTATCAGAAGCATCACCACCAAAGCTCTCTTGCATATACTGTGACCTCTGAAAAATCCTTTGATGCCTGAATTCCACTTCTGAATCATACTCATTGGAATCTCTCAGGGTAGACAAACCACTGTCAAAACAGCTCTCAGGTAAGCTGTCAACTTCACAGTTTATCCTTTGCATAGGATCACAAAGGGCTAGAGAATCATAATCTTCATCCACACAAGAATAATGAGATGATCTAATCAGAAAATATTGTAGGGGGAAAGGGGGAGAGAAAATTATTCTATAATTGGTTTTCCCAACAAAACCCAAGCCATTCTGGAACAGTCAATATTAAAAAATACTAACTATCCAGCTTAAGACACGTGTCAATACCTAATTTGCCTTTCTAAAGAATTTCTTTTTCAATCATATGTCTTAGGATGCTCAGATTAAATTATATAATCTATGTTATTGCTGATGACTTCCCCAGAAGAAAAAATAATTGTCTAAAAAGTATGCAGAAAATTATGTACTATGAAGACAGCAAAGACAGAAAATTACAATTGATGGTTTAGCTAATTTGGGCCTATTTGGAGACATATAAAATGACCTTGAATACTGTATGCAATTTAAATGAACGCATTTGTTCAGAGGGGCACTCAGGCCAATAAGTCACAGCTATATAAAGAGAAAAGGAGAAAACAGTTTAGGAGATCAGTAATGCTGGAAGAACTCAATGAAATGTGTTTTCTTACAGTTTGTTAGGCTATGCAAAACTTAAGGTTTTACATGTCCTTTCCCCTCACCCTCCCTTCAAAGGCTTTTTGGTGTGTTTTTCTTTTTCCTCATTCTGGATGCAGTAATATATAAAAAATACTTGAATGGATGCAGTAATGGATGCATGGCTCACAGAAAAAAACAATTTGGTTTCTATTTATGTAAATGAAGAGGAGATTAATAGACCGAGTCTTAAAGGTATCAATCTTTTAAAAAAAGTTTAGAATAGAATCATAGAATCACTAGGTTGGAAAAGTCCTTTGAGTTCATCAAGCTTACCATACCTGTCCACTACTAATTCATACCACTAAGCACTTCATCTACTAGTCTTTTAAATGCCTCTAGAGACAGTGACTCAATCACCTCCCTGGGCAGCCTGTTCCAGTGCTTGACTATGGTCACAATTATTATCTTTCTCCTGCAGCAAGACAGGGACGGGTACAAACTAAAGTGAGGTAGAAAAGTTCTCCAATGGATAATCGAAAAAGAGAAGCAGTCTGGTTCTGTCCTATTAGAAAGGGATGTGAAGCATTAAACTGCTAGAACACACAAGGTCAGTGTTAATCCTTGTGAGGATAGTTCGCTGCCAGTGGAGCCAGAAGCTCCCTGTGCAATGGCACACCACAGAAGAGCACAGCGGGGAGAATCACCAAATTATGAAGCTGTTACTGAGTCACATATTATTACTTCCTACTAGTGGACAGATAGGGCTGACAGAGGTACCACTGCCCCCATGTAACAAACATCCAGAACCATCTAATTTACACACTTTCAGGCTAATCATATGAATGAGCCTGATCTTTGCTGTGGAATAACACAACATCCATGTTATTTGTAATCATGCACCTACTAGCCTATACCAAATCACTAAAAACACAGAGGAAGGGTGCACACTATTACAGTTAAGCTTGTCAAGCATTCCCTGACAAAGATCTTTACTAGTGCATTTTCAACCTCACTGAAACATTAATTCAGTGTTTGGAATTTAATATGTGCAATGACCAGTGTGCAAGTTAGACCAAGATGTATGATACAGCTAAGAAAAGAAGTAGCATACCTAGTGATGTAAATTGCTTGTTAGAACGCAAATTAGTATCTGATGTCAAGAAACAAAGTACTTAAAACAAATGTGTTTGGGGACATTCATAGATCTTTGTCTTTTGATACTACTCAGCCATGCCTGTCAAGAGCATGCATGTTTTATTCCTACCACATAAACCTTCCTCTACAGTAGCTTGCATTTCTCATTTTTGTGGTAATGCAAGGATTGCACCACGTGGCAGGTACTAATAAATACTCACAGGTAAGGACATCAATAATCCTCTAGAGAGGTTTTAGTAAATCACTCAATGTAATATGCAAGTCTGTAATAGATGCCTCTCAAAATTTGCATAAGGTCCAACAGAGGAGAACTGGTTTTATCTTCATTCAGCAGAAGGAATCCGTTCACAGTAAGCAAAACATTACTTCCAGCAAACATTATTCCCTGAAATAAAGGTCTTTACTAGTGCATTTTTAACCTGAAACATTAATTCAATGTTTGGAATTTCATACGTGCAATGACCAATGTGCAAGTTAGACCAAGATGTATGATACAGCTAAAAAAAAAAGAAATAGTATACCTACTGATGTCAATGAAGAATGAAACTTCTACTCACACGGCAACAGCAGAGTAAGAGTAATACTACTGAATCAATGGGGATGTTACTAGTGTGAAGCAGAAGCCAATTTAATCCATACCTAAGATATTCATCTCTCTGGCAAAATGTAAACCACAGACTACTAAGAATTCTAAGTTATCTTTCTAGAGTTCGAGATATCAGTGAAACAAAAGACAAAACAATCTATCAACTCAGTAAAGACAAGTATTTGTGCTGACAGTTCCAGTTGTTAAAAAAAAAAAAAGTATGAAAAAAATTGCATGGTCTGCAGCACTTGAGTTTCAGTACAATTCACAGAGAATCTGCAATAATCTGAGGAAGCTCTAATCAATGACCTGCATCCACTAAGCGCAAAGCCAAAGCTGCTTTGACCATATGATATTTGCATTTAGGCAAATTACTCTTCTCTGCAGCTCATATCTTGTTAGTATCCAACTGCACTGACTGTTCTTGCTTATCAGTGTGAGATGTGAATGTTTATTTTTTTTAAGAATCAGGCCCACATACCATTGTAACAATTATTACTGTGAAAATCAGTCATAAAGACTAAAGATATTACCTAAAATGTTATATTTCCCAAGTACTGAGTAAGCCAAGAGATGTCCTCAGTAGATTTTTACAGTTTCTTGGAGACAAAGAGGGAAGATTGAGAATCAAGCCAGAATCGAAACAGTCCAAGACCAAACAAAAGACTCTCTAAACCCTCCATAAGTCCATGATGTGCACTCAGAAGAATTTTCATGATGTCATTTCAGTATAATCAGGACCACGTACTACAGTCACATGTTTCTTTTGAATCAGACAGAACTACTCCCTTATTTGACAATATTTACTCTTCTAAGGCAAGTGTGATGCTCTAGCCTTCTTAAACTTAATAAAAGGAAAGTCAGCTTACCTGTCATAACGTGGATTAAGAGGAGACTGTTCACCATTACATTTAGGAGTGCTTCTAGAAAGGGTACTTCCTGGTGAAGTGTTTGCTAACCGCTTCAACAGATACATAACAAATATGTAATCAGTTTGATTAACACAGTGTAAACATCTAGATTTGTCATGAAAAAAGTGTGCAGCATCAAAATGGCAACTATGCATTTTCATATATATTCAACTACTTATTTTTAATTAAACCTCGTGCTGTACATAGGACCAGGTGTCAAAAGCTCTGCTATCTTTGGGAATTTAGCCTCCACTGTTACTTTAATACTGAATTTGCTAATCACACTCACACACAAAAGATTACAAACATTCTGAGGGGATGATTCCATTGACTACATATAAGGACTTTGAAATGCTAAGGTTTGAGGAGTAATATTTGACTACTAAAGTGAAAAAAAGAAGATACTGGCTGAGCTAGTTTCAGTAGAAATAACTTGTGGTTATTGAGTGAGATAGAAAGAGATCACAAACAATCACATGACAGAGTACTTCATATGTTCTGCTGTTCCTCTATACATTTGCTCACTGGGAACAGTTTCCTCTGTCTCCTCTGTAATCTGCCTCACATGCTTGTGTTTCAGGGCATGGCAGAAGGAAATGGTCTTTTTCATTGCATCTGTGTGAATCTCTGGGAGCCAGTAGCAGCAAAAGGCACTCACATTCATTGGTACAGTATGCCAGAAACTACAAGTAGTGATTCCTATTCTCCTCCTGCCTGGCCAGCATTGCCTCTGTGAACTCACTCTTGTGGGCGTGTCCTTCTAAAACAGTTAGCTGCTTTCCTAATGACATAAGGCCTTGCCCAATAATGAGTTTTGGAGAGTAACAGATTTCCCAAAATTGCAAAATAGCAGTGGTGGGTAGATTTTTCGGTAACTGTCAAGCCTTCATTTTTTTGTTTGGAAGGACACCGAGTTCCAACCATTACAGTAGAATATGATACAGTTGCGATAGCCCAATGTTTTATTCCCCTGTAATCAGAAGTTCCTGCTTTTAATTTGCAAGGTGACTTGCCTGAACACAAGTTCAAATTAGGTTAGGACAGTGGTATGAAAAAAAGTAATTTTCTTAAAAATTGTGTTTGCAGTGGTAGGACACTTGCATATACAAAAATATTCCCTTCAGTGCAAGAAAAACCATTGATTTATTCATCTTATCAGGTACAGTTTGCCATTGCATATTAAAAATAATCAACTTCCCAGAGCACCCCAGAGAGTAGTTGTGCTCTAACAAAACTCCATTATTTCACAAAACACAAATAAAATCCAACAAAATTCAAGTATGTGAGTGTATTGCCAGAGTAACTCCACTGAATAAAACTCAGTTTTCTGAGTGCCTATAAAGTATAAACAAATTTGCACTGTGTTTTTATTTTTAAAGCTTCCAGTACAACAAAACAAAACTATAAATACATACCAATGACCTGTTGTACTTGCTGAAGCTGTTTTCAAGTGCAGTCCTTAAGCCATCATTGCTGTCATGCAGCTTTCTATTAGCTGATCTAACAACGAAACAGTTTAAATACGTACAGTAGAACAGAAAACACTAAAAATTATGTAATTTATCACAAAGAGAATGAAAAAATATATATCAAAATATAATTTTCTTTTTCTTTAGATAAACACTAAAGAATGATGTGGGACTAGAAATGTTTTGTCATTACTGAAACAAATTACCATGAAAAATCACTGTGAAGTTTAGCCTCCAGTAGCAGCCTAGGAAAACCTTTTTCACTTCTGTGGCAAGGCCTGTGGTCAGCTGAGTGGATGACACTGTGTGGATGACCACAAAAAATCAGCTATGGGGCAGTAAACTGGTACAGCCACTCCTGAAGTACAAAGTGACCACCCTTTATATATAGCTGAGATGACTTTAGGGACAAATGTGATTCAGCTGCTTGAAAGAAAGAGTATGTTTATGACAAAGAAATTAATCAAAAAATAGGAAAATTATGCATTGTGATCCTCCTTTCAAGCAAAATTCTGTGCAACCTTTGTGTATTACTGCACACAGTTAGTACTTCCCACATAATAAGTTGAGTTACTAAAGAAGCAAAGCCAAGTAATAATTTATATAATAGCACAGATAGACTCAAACCTTGCTCATCTTATCATAAAGAAATGAACGTGAGTGCAGCTAAGAAAAACAAAGAAAAAATAATAAAGAGTTGGTAGCACAGTAGTCACACAATACCAAATTCAAGAGGTTGCCATGTCTGCTAAATATTTAATACTTTCAAGCTGCATAGTTCAGTAGAGAGCTCTGCCTAAAAATAAGTGGTGTAGGATGACTCTCCACGTCTCCACATAACAAGCATTAAGGACAAGTTTTAGAAGGCATAAAAAGATCCAAATACATTAAGATACAAATAAGATTCAAGATGGCAACTAAAGCCTTTCCAAATGTATCCAGCCTTCTGAAACTGAAGTTTTGAAGAAGTGGTATCTGTTGAATCTTTTTTTTTAATGCCCTTTGGGAAAAGGAGATCAAAAACATTAGTAAGAAACACAAAACTTAGATGCCAAAGCAAGAACTGCTCTCACCTGAGTCTCTGACTTGAGTAAACAGCAACATAAGCGTACAAGGAAATGGTAAAGACTAACACAGTACCTTCTATGAAAACTGCGGCCATTTCAGTATTTTTGTCTTTTCCCAAATCTCATCCCAGTCTTTTACACATAAAAGCAATTACCACTGAATATATTGGGACAAAGTTTCTTCATAAAAACTTGAACTACTAAGAACTTACTGAAGTACTTCAATTTGTCTTTCCAGGTTATCTCTGTCTTCAGTATACTCTCGGATCATTTCTAGGTCTCTGCAAAAAAACATTTACAAGATGTGATACATACATATTGGGGAATATAAACTATTTCAAAATATGTTTACATTTCTCCTGAAATACATTAAAAACAGTTTTATGCAAAGTAAAATTATTTGGTAACTTCAATGACTTTTGCCATTATATCTCAAAAGACTGTGAACAGAACATCAACAGAATAACCATATGGACTGCCTCCCTTCCCCTCAAAACATCATTTGGGTTATCTGAAGATAACCACATAATAAAACTGTAATTTATGCTCCTTTAAACAAATATCTAGAAGCAGTTTTCATTCACTTAAAAAAAAATGTTTAAGGCTGATGTGGAAGTCTTCCAAAAATATTCTCCCTAATGCTTATATAGATATTCATCTAAATCAAAGTCATGGAGAAAGAAAAAAAAAAAAATCACTTGATGCTATAACTTCTCCTTCCAAACAAAGTCCCAGTAAAATCAGTTACGCTTCCTTCCAACATAAGAAGAGCTTGCATTATATACTGAACTTGCTCTTTCGAAAACCTAACAAAAGAGGTGAAAACTATTCATGGCATAGTGCAGAGTATCAAAGCAGACAAATACCCATTCAGAAGTACAAGGGCATTGTAGCCATTGCCAGGGCATGCAGAGGGTGCAGTTAGAAGAGTAAAAGTTTGCCTCAAATTGAAACTGGACAGAAATGTCAAAAACAACAAGGAAGAGTTCTTCAGGTACATAAACAACAAGCAAAATCAAAAGGAAAACAGTGGCCCACTGTTATACTAGAAACACGGGTTAGTCACCAACAATGATGAAAAGACAAAGGGTGTCACCACTTCCTTGACCTGTCTTTACCAGCACTTGTTGGACCCCAGGCCATAGGAACAAAAGCCCAAGCTGATGCAAACACAGACCCACTAGCAGTGAAGGAATGTGAACTATTACAGGAGCTTGACCCCTACAAATCAATGGGCCCTGACAATACCCAAGGGTGTTAAGATGGCTGGCAGATGTCATTGCAAGGCTGCTCTCCATAAAATTCCTGACTTCTCAAAGATTAAGTGAAATCCCAGAAGACTGGAAGAAGGCTAATGTCAAACCCATCTACGAGAAGGATTTGAAGATCCAGAAAATTACAGGTCCATCAGTTTTACTTCAGTCCTTGGGAAAGTTATGGACTGAATCTTCCTGAGGGCTGTCATAAGTCAAATGAAGCACGTGACTGGGAAAAGCCAATTCAGTATGGGCAAATGGTGTATGACAAACCTGACTACCTTGTATACCAAAGTAACCTGCTTGCTTGATGTGGGGCAGGCAGTGAACATTGTCTACCTGGATTTCTCCAAGGCTTTTGCTAGTTTCCCATAGCCTGCTCCTAGAGAAACTGATGCATCATGACACGTAGCCTGTGCAGTAGATGGGGAACTTGGCTGACAACTGGCACCCAGAGGGTTACAGTAAACAGAGCTCTTTTTCAAACTGACAACTAGTCATAAGTGAGGTTTCCCAGGGATCAATACTAGGCCCGGCAATGTTTAATATCTAGTAACTTATCTGAATGATGGAATCAAATGTACACTGATAAAGCCTGCTGATGATACCAACCTTAGTGGGGAAGTGGCCACTTTGGAAGGGAGAGCTACCCTGCAGGAAGACCTGCAAGCTCCAAGAGTGGGTTTTGAAGAACCTTATCAAGTTTAGAAAGGGCAAATGCAGGGTCTTGCACCTGTGAAATCACAGTCCTTAAGCGCAGCACAGACTGGGATCCACCCATGTGGAGAGCAGCTCTCTGGAAAGGGACCTGGGAGTCCTTGTAGACAAGCTCAATATGAGCACTGTCCAGCTCCAGCAAAGAAAGTCAATGGGATGCTGAGTTGCATCAACAAGGACATCATCTGCAGAGATAAAGAAGTCATTATCCCACTGTAGTCTGCACTTCTTATGCCACACCTGGAATACTGTGTTTGGTTTTGGTCCTTGCTATACAAAAATAGATGAGGACAGCCTGGAGTGTCCAGAGAAGGGCCCCAAAGATGATCAAAGGACAGAGAAGTCTGCAATATGAGGAAAGGCTGAGAGAGCCGGGTTTGCTTAGCCTTGAGAAAAGAATCCTTAGGGAGGACTTTATCACTATGTTCCAGTATACGAAGAGTGGCAACAAAAACCAAAAACTCCCTTTTAACAATGGGTTACATGGAAAAGACAATGGGTAATGGGTGCGAGTAATCCTGGGAAGATTCCAACTGGAAAGAAGAGGAAAAATTATTCATAATGAGAACAATCAGCCATTGGAAGGGAAGTGGCGGATCCCCCAACTTTGGACATCTTTAAGATTCAGTTTAATGGGTGCTGGGCCATCTTGTCTAGACCATGGTTTTGCCAAAAGAGGTTGGACAAGACAACCGTTGAGGTCCTTTTCAACTTAGTACTCTATGACTCCATGATTCTATGAAAACTGTACCTGCTATTTATGGCAAATTTACAAAGTAACAGTTAGGAACTGCATACATCAGAACAATATCAGATGAGATTTTTTTCCCTGGTGAAGATGCTATTCTGTAGAAGTACCTTACCTCTCAGTGTTCAAAGTCTGATCTGCATACTCGCTTTTCAAGGTATCTAATTCACTCTGTAGAAAAGCTATATTTGTCTGGGCTTCTAAAAGATCTTTCTTAAGTTTCTGATTTTCCTTAAAAAAAAAGGAAGATATCAGATGTTAGCTATCACAGTCACCCACATAAATGTTGACATATTGTCACAACAAAAAAACCCTATCAAAATTAAATTAAAAAAATGAAACACTAGGGTATCTGAGTATGCAGGATGGGGGGAGAGGAAATAATGGAAGAATTTTAAATCAACAGAGAATCAATAAATTAGCATGTAAGAACCACTGAATTTTTATTTCCATTTCAGTTACATGTCATACCTAGAACGTGTATGCATCCATATAGTCACATGCATTCATACTGAATACTTTTTCCAAAGTCTTTTCTCCCCAAGTCCCTCATACACTTATAAAGAACTTTAAAAGATTATTTCTTAGTTTAACAGTACTAAATGTAAAAAAACTCCAAATCATCTGTATTGCAATAACTGAAAAGCTGAGGCTAAATTAGTATGTTAATAATAATCATCTCTTACCAGCAACACATCATGTATCCTTTTTTTCATTTCAACCACATCTTCCCTGTGATTTATGGTTTTGGATTGCTCCTCCAGCTAGAAAGATAAGAAACATTCGATTAATCTCCATTATTGAGTATTCTGATGCAACATACATAAAAACTAGCAGAATTTATATTATGTAGCCCCTAAAACACACTAGAGCTACAAACCTTTTTTAAGACTCTTTAAAACAGTACTTCAGAAATGTTTAATGAGCATTTTGCATTCAATATGTGTTGAATATGCATAACCACTGACACAGAAGCCAGCTATTGAGAAGATACAAAAAGGTGTATCCCCACTAATATTGCAAAAAAAAAAAAAAACCTACCTCATGTGTGTAGCAATTGTACTATAATCACTCATGTTTCCTGTGATGCATTTCCATTGCTAGCAATGATTTTTAAAAGCAATTCAATATGAAGAAACAAAAATATATTCTCATGGGTCACTATAATTCTGGTAAAATTTATAGCAAACACTAATGACAAATCTAAATGCAAATTACAAAACAACCCAAATCAATGTTCACATCTTAGATTTCAATCGGTTCAGACTAGCAATAACAAGTCCCACTAGTAATTTCAGTTTAAAATTACAATTTAAACTCAGCTCTACCATTAACATTTGGGAGAAATACACTAGCTGCTAAAAAGCACTATATTACTTTAATATAGTAAATTACTATACTTGTGTTACCAATTTCATCTAAATCTATGAACTACGAATACCTCGATGCATCAAATTTGGAAAAAGAACTTGGCTAGCAGTTAGTTTCTTTCCCAAGTATTTCAGTAAATTACACAGAATAAATACAACAGCACAGAATGACAACACAACCTCAAATACTATTTGCAGTTGCCATTTATTAATATTCATTTAATTAAAAATCAAGCTATGATTATCCATCTGGGTAAGGCACTTTACAAAGTCAGCATCTCTCAAAACACTTTAAAAACTCTCCATGACTTAAATCACTTACTTTTTTCAATTTTTTTATTGTCACCTGAAGATCCCCAACTTCAGTATCATACTGGTGCTTCAGCTCATTTAGTGCTTCTTCAGCTTTTTGTTTCTCCTGCAATATTTTTTACCTTATTAAAAGTTGAGACAGGTTTCAAAAGTTTCCTAAAAATGCATTCATCAGTTAGGAAACCACACACTTTCCCCTTAGCCTAACGTGTACCCACCCCTTCCTTAAGATCCAGAGATACTGAGTCTATAATTGCAGTCCCTTCATAAAATATTCCTAGAAATAAAATGGTAAGGTGGAAGCAAAGAAGTGATTCAATTCAGTGTTTGTTATTAATGTCATAGCTTCCTGTGCTTAACCTGCCTGATGACTTAAAAAAAAACCTACTCAAAGAGAAGTGTACATAAATTCATGTTTATTATATATAGAGATGTATACATGGACACCCCACAGACAAATCACAGGCTCATGTTCAGTAACATGTATGTGGATGACAGCATTTTTAGTTTCATGTGGTACTTGGTCTGAATACGAAACCAAGTACACTATTCTGAGCCTTATCTTAGCCAAACCAGAGATATTTTGAAAGGAAGTTACATCAAGCACAACAGGAAGATTGGTTTGTTCCATGTGCTATTATCAACTCCCTACAGTGACTTCCCAGGTACTTGTGCACTGTTTCACAATGCAAGAAACCCCAGAGCAGCTGTGACAGATTAACAATGAGACAGGTTGTGTTTTCACATGGAAAAGAGACAGGGACTTTATTCAGAATTCATTTCTTCCATGCAGGTAATGCTGACATCTGTATGGTAAAATAACCACCAAATTAATCATCTTAAAATAGATTCCCTTACTGTTGGCATCTATATGCTCCTAATTATTGTTTGGTAACTATTTGCTTCCCTTGAAGAAACAAAATATAGAATAGGCTAAACGTGCAGATACTATCATGCAGAGGCAAGTGTCTCCATGGCATGAGTGAGATCACTCTGACAAACAATAGCCTTGAGTACAGCCATTAAGATTAATGGCTTGGTACAATCCCACAAAGTAAATATCTTAAATTTACTCTCGGGGCGTTTTTGTAGGTGGAGTATGTGGAGCTATGAACTAAAGGGAACATTTACTAGCAAAAATGATAACAGCTCTATGAGAAACCAGTTACAGCCCTTTTTTCATACCTACACTAGGTGTGAACAGTGAAATCCCCAGTCCATGCAACTCAATTACAATCTGAGGACTTCCTAGAATAAGGAATAGATACAAGATGTGGATAGTACATAGCAGATGTGGTTTCACATAATGCTAGAACATAACTGGATGTTCTCAGAATGAGTGAGTACAAACATCCCAGTTATTTTTTAAAGAAGTAAAAAGGACTCTTTAGGGCTTTTTTCCAATGATTTACTACTTTCTAGAACAGAAATTTTCCAGAGCAAACGTATTTGTTTTCTAATCATCAATGCTTAGCCTCTCTGGAAGAGGAAGGTTTCTCTGGTCTAATAGTTGCATTAGCATAGTTAAAATATTATTATATGCTTTTTTTGCTGGGGTAATGACTTCAACATTTTTAAGTAACTATATTTTATTTCTAGCAATTGACTTTGATGGTTTGGCAGAACTGTTTCACCACGTATAGAAAAAGGTGCTCTTTGAAGCAAAACTATCAACGAGTGCCACCTACCTTCATGAATCAACTACCATCAATTATTTAAAATTACCAAGTCAGTGTATTGCATTTTGTTGTTTCTGATTTTGTTGAAAGAACACATACCAAATACACAGACAGTATATTATATGTCCTACAAAGCAATAATAAAGCCTGTGGCATGTGTTTTAACTAATGGATTTCTAATGTCCACTTTAGACATATTCACGAACTGTTACTCTTACACACATTATAAAGTTAGTCTTCTCTTGAGCGAATTTAATAACATTTCCAAATGAAGCAGACAACACTATACTTTTTACAATACTGTTTTCTGCTACACTGTCATGTGTTGCTCCAATGAAAAATTATTCTTGTAGTTTTACATAAAGATTGCAAGCTGGTTGAAGAAACAGATGAAATTTGAGCAAAGTGAAAGAGAATTTCCCATCAACTTTGGGAGATCCAGGCCCTCATATACTGTATCACAGCATACCATCTCTGATGTCTCCAACTCTCTAAAATATAGTTGCAGGATAAGAATGGAACAAAGAAAGATAACCACTCCAGGAATATATATAAATTTAGAACAAGTGATCTAATTTCCACACAAATTCATCTCTTAGGAGAACTTGAGCGCATTCTTTTATTATTAATAGCCATTTTCTCCAATTTGTTTCCAAAATTGGTCTCAGAAATAAATTCCTCTAGATCAGCCTCTTCTCACAAAAGAGAAAGACTTTTTTTTTCACAGAATCACTAGGTTGGAAAAGATCCACAGGATCATCAAGTCCAACCATTCCTATCAATCACTAAATCACGGCTCTCAGCACCTCGTCCACCCATCTTTTAAATACCTCCATGGATGGTGACTCAATCACCTCCCTGGGCAGCCTGGTCCAGTGCCCAATGACACTTTCTGTGAAATATTTTTTCTGATGTCCAGCCTGAACTTCCCCTGGCGAAGCCTGAGGCCATTCCCCCTTGTCCTGTCCCCTGTCACTTGGGAGAAGAGGCCAGCACCCTCCTCTCCACAATCTCCTTTTAGGTAGTTATAGAGAGCAATGAGGTCTCCCCTCAGCCTCCTCTTCTCCAGGCTAAACAACCCCAGCTCTCTCAGCCGCTCCGTCTAAGACTAGTTTTCCAGTCCCTTCACCAGCTTCACCGCCCTTCTCTGGACACGCTCCAGAGCCTCAACATCCTTCTTGTGGTGAGGGGCCCAGAACTGAACACAGTATTTGAGGAGCGCTCTCACCAGTGCCAAGTACAGAGGGAGAATAACCTCCCCGGACCTGCTGGTCACGCCATTTCTGATACAAGCCAAGATGCTCTTGGCCTTCTTGGCCACCTGGGCACACTGCTGGCTCATGTTCAGTCGGCTGTCAACCGACTTCTCCTCCAGGTAGCTTTCTAAGCAGTCTTCTACTCTGTAGTGCCGCATAGGGTTATTGTCCCCCAAGACCAGGACCTGGCATTTGGCCTTGTTAAATCCTACACCACTGGTCTCAGCCCAGTGGTCCAGCCTGTTCAGATCCCTTTGAACAAGCTCCCTACCGTCCAGTAGATCAATACTTCCACCCAGCTTAATGTCATATGCAGATTTGCTAAGGGTACACTCAATGCCTTCATCCAAGTCATTGATAAAGACATTCAACAGGGCTGGACCCACCACTGAGCCCTGGGGAACACCACTTTTAAGTGGCCTCCATTTACCAAATTTTTCTTGGTTTATCGAAGCAGTCATTCCTCTTTGGGTAAGCATTAAGAGAACACATTTTTGATCTCATGTATACCTTCTTCTCATCCAGTCCCTGCCTTGGATGACTTTGAGTAAGGACATCAGGATCAAAACCACACTTCCCCATCAATCCTGCTTAAGACCACTGAGTTCAGTAATCATGAAATTCTGTAAACATAAAATACTTACTTCCTTTTTCACTTTGTGTTCTGTTGCCAGTATCCGTTGCTCCATCTCTTCCTCCAGCTCACTGAGCTGAGCTGCTGCTTTATCCTGAGCTCTAAAATTTAAAGGTAAATATACGTTCAGGAATTACTCTCTGGCTACCTCAGGGGAAACACATTACCTATACAGACATGGAAACAGTTCAACACTGCCCAGGACCTTGAAACTGGTATGGTTGGGAACTAAAGAAAGAAGTAAAATTTGACAATAGGCAAATATGAAGATATGGGCAAACTGTATTTTAAATTATAGCCAGCAGCGGATGATGATTATGAAATACATCATGTCTGCATTTTGAAAATTAACTTACAGATATAAAAGGCCCTTCTGATGAAGGACCTTCAAAAGGCCTCTAAAGAATAACTTTGAGCAACTTGCATTACTTGAACACAGAAGACCTTTGTTCTGAGCTAATCTGTTTCATTTGGTATTAATAATGTGAAATCATAAATAGTAGTTACAATAGGTGAATGCATGCCTTGAAGCTAAAGAAAACAGCTTCTAAATGAAACTTAGAACTTAGGCCAAAACTCAAACTTATAGCCAAGGAAGATTACACAAGACATTTTAACACATTAAACATAAGAATTGAGACTGCAAAAATTTGGTCTTACCCAAAATATGAACAGAATCATTTCCAAGCTGCTATATGTGCTCATGCACATGTGTACACAAACTAACCACTGAACTCAGTTTATGGAAATATTCTGCAAAACATATTCTAGTGTTAACTTTCAGTACTTCAATCAAATGAAGTGTTACAGAGAAAAAAAAGTAACTGCATAACTGAACTCAAATCACAACTCAATATACCTTTTTACTGCAATGGCCAAAGTTTCCATTTCTGTGCTTTGAAGTTTGATCTCTCGGATGAAGTTCTTAATGACATGCTCGTACGGCTGGATTAATCTTGGTTCAACTATGTGTATGTTCTGATACAGAACGCTAACCTGCTCTTGTCTGAAAAAGACAAATTGCATTTTCACACACTGATCATTAGACAACACAAACTATGTATAAATAACATCACTAAAGAACCCCCTGAATGTATGCTTACTCAGTTAATGATTCACATTTTAAGAACTGTTAAGCATATATTCCTTAGAAATAAAACGATACTGCCATTATCAGCACCATCATAAATACCAAACGTAGGAGAAGCCAAAAAATAAAAATAAGATTGTAGACTTAAAATCTGCCCGCTTTTCACTCTGTACTACAACTTCAAGACAAGCGTGAGATTTCTGCACTAGGGGTTTACTGTATAATAGAGTTTTGGAATGTTTCTTATTATAACGTATATCACAAAATTAAGTCTGCAGTTTGTGCAGATCTCAACTACATTTCAAGTGTACAGCAAATTCGTAGCATTAGACACATACTCCCAAATACAAATGGACAAATACGTTCAGTGTCCTAAGATGTTACCATTTACAGAATTTCTACCACACTTCAATTCATGTTGGGTAGGCCTGAAGCAAAAGCCTGGCTGTGCTACAAACATTACAAAACATAACATCTCTGTAATCTCTACATTTGAAAATTTCATTTATT
This sequence comes from Piaya cayana, assembly GCA_013389865.1. Classification (NCBI taxonomy): domain Eukaryota; kingdom Metazoa; phylum Chordata; class Aves; order Cuculiformes; family Coccyzidae; genus Piaya; species Piaya cayana. Next base: position 16,180 of record WAAB01014568.1, on the reverse strand, counting down.
TTTGATAGTTGAACTGAGAGCTGGTAATTTATCCCGCATATTGCTCACCAAAATGGACAACAAACTATTCCAGAAGTCTCAAATTTCAGATAGAAGTGGATGCTGTGCTTAATCAAAATTAGCAGCTGAAGAATGTCACTTCTTCAAATAGTGTGAGTACAGGCAGTACTTAAATGAGTTGCATGTAAAAGAGAAATGGCATTAGCCACAGTGATATGGATAGACTTTATCAATCTTCCAAATCAGATAAATTCAGCACATTCTAGGTCAACATATGGAACTTCTAGGAATACTAAGTACAAACATGAAATCTGTGTCCTTAAATTTTCTTTTTGCTTTTAAATTCCCTTTCAGTTTCACTAATAAGAAGCCTACTGTTAACTTTGTTTCTTAGAAAGCCAACAAAGAGTAGGAAAATTACTTGTTAAATGATGCCAACATAAAGAATTCATTCCCTGAGCAAATGTTTTCCTGATTCCATTTTAAATCATAGGTCACTGAATTAGGAGTGGATCTTTAAGGTGTACATAACATTTTTCACGAGAATATAGGGTTATCTTTCTAAAAGGAACTCCTATTCTATTCCTTTCCATAAGGTTATCCTTCTCACTCCATCTTGTGCAGCAGTAATCAGTTGCTGTCTAAATAAAATGAAGCTACATCCCTAAAACTACACTGTACCTCAAGCTGTACTACAAAACCTATGTTAAAATATAGCACATGCATAATGTGAATACCCTATACCATACAGATTATTAATGGAGTAGCAAAACTGAAAGTATAGTGTCTTTTGCTGAAGGAGCAGAGAAACAATTAGTCTAGCCTTTATTACCGCATTTTGTGCCAGTAGCAGAAGATATTTGTAATGGAATACTGTAATGGTCTACTGCAAGTTTCATTCACTTTACCAGAACAGTTGCAGCCTCTTTTCAAAGTGTATGCGAATACACGCACCAGAATTGAAGACAGAAATCAGCATCTCCATGCTGCCAAGCCTTTGTCATACAGCAAAGTCCGCTTTAAGATGCAGTAGGCAGAAGCAAAAACTGGTTATCCTGAAAGCTTATTCTGCCCCTGTGATACAAAACTCACTTCATATTTATTATTGCTCCTTAGCTCAGTGACAAGTTACCATCCATATGGATTTAAACTATCTCACATGATGCAGTTTTTTGAAAAAATTGCCTTAAGAAACAAAACGGTACCCATGCAACCACAACTGTGCTGGATCCTGCGCAGGGCCTGAAAGGCTTTTCTAGATTAAAACTGGCCACTGAAATTCTCAGTAACACCTACCCAAGTGCTCCTAAGGCAACTTTACAGGGAGTCAATTAAAAACAAGAACTACTGTAGCAACAAAAAAAACTGAGAAATTAAAGTCATGCAACAAAATTGATGGGATTCTGCTTAATCGCTTATGCCTTCAACAAGAAGTAATACACTTTCATGCACCGAGAAGACTGCTAGTGGTTTAAGACTCCAAGTATCCATAATGAGTTAGCAGCAACCACACTGCGATAATACGTTATAGACACGAGACTGTAGAAGGATGAAGCTGTATATGTTGTATATCAACGTCCAGTTTTGATAATTATAAGAGGAATTGTCCTGAATTGTCTCTTTCTATATTTTCAATCACTACTCTACTTTCACATACTTTGGTTAATATCAGTGATACTACCACAGCTGGACAGATTAGTTACAATGAATACTGCCCCATTTGTTTGTTTGTCTCCAGTCCTCCTTGAATACATTATTCCTTTCTACAAATTTGTTAGTTATTCAAAATTATTTATCAAGGAAGATTTCACAAATGGATTTCACTAAGCTGACTCTTGAACTCTGAATTATATCCTCTTACTGTAGAAAAAAAAAGCAAATATAACACTCTTACTTCTATTTCAGCAAAATGCATCAGAACCAGTCAGGTCTGCCCTTGAAGACAGGCCTTCCTCAAAATCCTGAAATAACTTTTAAATAGATTTAGCTGCACCTCTCCAAGTCCTACAGTAGCACAATTGTGGACATTCATGAATCCTAATGCACAGAAATAGCATTTTTTTTATTTATGACATGTCCGTTTGCACCATGTGACACTATGATTACACTACCTACCATTCATGCCTTCCTGCTGCTTCTACATAGGAGAGATAGAAAGCACTAGTATCCAAAAAAAATATATAGTATTCTGGCCAAGTACTGCTCTGGGTTTACCCTACCTCATCCCAAAGGTTTTACAACATAAGCTGTCTGTAAAATTAGTAATTAGAAGGTGTCATTAGTCAACACTTGCACAACTTCACATAAGAGTTAATTTAAGCAAAGTTACTGTATTCACATGGTTTCAAAGAGTCCCTGAAAGAATTAGTGAAAGAAAATAAAATTGCCCTAATGATAACACATTTTGTTTAAAATACCATGGTAGAATACAGGAAGTGCAGAAGAGAAAAAATAAAAATCAACAGGGCTAGAGATATCAGATATTTAGATTATATTATATTGCATAATTTCTTATACTCCACACAGACATGATAATTCCTATCAATTCACACTACTATTTTGGTTTGCTGAATGTGTAGTAATTGTTTGCCTAATGATCCACACTCTTAATGCAGCTAAGGAGTTGACTGAATTTATCAAATAAGAATAACTCTATAATTTCTCAGTATCTTACATGTGTTACCTATGTAGTTGCCAGAGAGAGGATGCTGTTACATGGGCCCTGAGCGTGGACCCAAGGGAGGTATTTTCAGTATAGTTTTCCACTAATGACGTACAAGGTACAGTAAGTTAGTGGAAACTGGAGAAAATCAAAGATTTGCCAGTAATGTTATAATACCAGCTTCCCTCATTCACATGGTAAAGATTCAAAGCATCTCCCACTGATATTTCACATAAGTTTACCTGAGTCTGCTTTAAAAAGGTGGAGGCTGAAAAGGTGACCAGCACAATGTCAGAGTGCCCCAGTGCAGAGTACTGTGAGGAACACAAAGCAGCAAAACAAGGTAAAGCTCATAAAGGCAGGAGCTGCACATAGGCTGTCAGGCTTAGCTGGGAAAGAGTTGTATTGAGAGATAAGAAAACTAGACCAGAGAGTTCCTCAGCAGGACTTATTTTGTAGGTATTTCTGTGTCCATCTTTCTCAAAACCATCCTTTGCCAGTTACTGTCTTCACTTCATCTTCTATCTTATCCATGTTCTTACTTGCAGACCTGAGGTCTTCAAACACTTTCTCTTTGTTTGCTTGACCTAGACATTTTCAAAGCACTAGAAAAATGTAGTTTCTATTTTTGTAGGTTCACGCAAAAGCAAATATAATCACTGCTACACTTAAACTTGTTTTCATGCTGATAACATGCTCCCAATCCTAAATTCTGTGATACTGTTATAATGGCTTCTTCCCAGTGTAACACTCTCATCACATGTAGCAATTCTGTTCTGTTTTGGTCATAAAAGGATTAAGTACAGATAGTCCAAGCCAGGAAGTACTGTCCTGGGTAGTCAGAACAAGAGAAAGATCAAGTTTTACATATCTGATGATTGTCCTCACACTGGAGACTAGTAGCCTGTGTGTGCCACCAAGAGATAGATAGCTTTTTCTGAAAAGCAGACACACTGGAAAGGATCTGCTTTTGTCATAGCTGAGTGCCCAACACTTTCTCCTTGCCTTGAGGAAAAACAGATTTCATGAAACATTAACACTGTAAAAATCAAGGTATTTCTCAACCTGAAGCACTATGAGAATTTTTAATACCACCTCTTCCTTTTCTGAAAGCCCTTCAGAAACAGGCTGTATTAAAAGAAGATGAACAAATCTTCAATCCACACATGAGAAAGCCTGTCCAAGGGCTGACTCCTAGGGAAGGGATTTTTAGGGTTTCCAAGGAATGAATATTGTTTCCTGCCTAAAGACACAGACATTATTTGGAGCCAGTGGGCAGTGAGCATAAACAACTATGGGGCAGGGAGGGAAAGGTGAAGTCTGAGGAAAATGAGAATGCTCCAAAGGATATAGTCATGATAAATTACTGTGTGACATGAAAACAGCAGGCAAATGAATGCTACAGTGGTTAATTATTTGGTAAAGACACTGTTCCAATAAAAGCTGAAAACATAAGAGTAGTGAAACCTAAGGTACCTTAGAAAGTATTCTAGCTCACAAAAAGGCATCCTTCACACTTCCATCAGAGCACATTTGTCAAACACCTGTCATGAGATGTATCAGAAAGCAAAATATGATTCTTGCAGCAGAGATCCCCCTTGCAGCACTGTAACAAAGGGAGACCTAGCATTTGTTTTAACTCAGGATTTGCCTTTATCATCTCTCCAGGGAACACACTTCAACCTCCATGGAAGTCTCTCCAGTATCATTATTATGGTTCATCACCTTTTGGAAGTAAACAAATTGCTGACAAGAGTGGAATCTGTGCTCTGCACTGACTGTGGCAAAAATAAATCCTGGCTCAAGATGGCAAGACCATAACAGCACTTGGACATTTTTTTTTAATGCAGTAAAGACCCTATCCTTTGATGTAGCACAGCAGTATAGCTCATGAGCACTGCCTGTCTTCACAGTTTAAGTAGCTCATATTAAAAATGGCACCATTTCTAATTTTATGATGTCCCCTAGATCCACATTTTCTCTACGGCTCCAGATGACATGATTGGAGGGAAACTGTTATCATAATCATATTAGGACTTTGGAATGGTACATAAAATTATGTAACTATAATACAAATCGTAAATAAAGCATAAAATTTCACAGTCAATGAAACTGGAGTCTGATGAACAGTCAGCGTGGCCTGAAATACAATACCCATAAGTAAAACAGACCCCAAGAAAAAAAAAACAAAGCAGTGAAGTATGAAGATTCCCCAAAGCATTTAACATCAAATATGCACATAAACTTTCTTCTCCAGATTCACCCACTCATCCATGGTCAAATGGATCAAATCAGGTTATGCAATTTGCCAAATATCACACAAAAACTGCTTGGTAGGTCTAAGAGGATTCAGTTTATCTCATAGCAATTCAAAATCTCTTTACTGTTTTTTTGCCTTTTTGCACAATTGTCTTGAGTATCTGTAAAGACTAAGGCAAGCAATACTTTGACTCACAGTGACCACCTTATCAAGAAATCGACCTGAATTCAGTCCCAAAACCTGTTCAGGTGGGGAGGGAGGGAGGAAGGAGCAAGGCTGAAAAGAAACTCTCTGATGTTACTCCTGTTCAGCTGCAACTGATACAAATCATAGCTCCAATACAGACTTGGATGTTCTAAAGCATAAGCTAACAGAACTGTGCAACTAATACACAAAACTACAGAGGCAAGGTCCATTCCATAATAAAATTATCTTTTTAAAAAATTAACTAAATGCAAAATACATTTTTTTTTAGTACACACTTATTTTAATACCTGGAAGGAGGCAGTAGCTGGCAGTAAACAATGCTGTGTCTAACATTTGCAACTACAATGAGGCCTGGATCTGGACATAGATGAGTTTCTCAGATTCACATCTCATTACAGTGGCTTATTCATGGCTTTTAATAGATCCATCACAGAAAGAGAGGTTGAACCATGTGTTGGTATCAGTGAAAAATTTTCCCATAATTTCTGCAGGCATTCAATCAAGCTCAAGAATGACAGACACTACAGGTATTTAGCTTTTAATTTTCGCCTGACTTCAGCCTTGGTTTTATCTCACTACTTCCCCTTTCTATTCTTTATTATCCTGTATAAGCTGCAATAGCATCAAAGCACACAGATCAGTGTATTGCATGACTGATGCCAGAAGGCACAGCATTTTTAGGTACCAAACCCCAAAATGACTGAGATAGAAAACACACGTTTGAGATAAAGAAAATGGAAAACTAATTACAATCATTTAAGTTTGAGAAGTTTCTTCACTGTAATTACTTTTTCTCATGGTTTTCAACATCAAAATTACAGCAAATGTGAAGAACAATAAACCAAATGTGTGAGGCCACCAACAGTTTTGTAGTACTGAAGACACAAGTAGTACTGAAGTCAAAGCTTGGACTTGTTTTCAAAATTCTGCCTTTCCCTAAAAAACTAATAAACAACTAAAAATATTTAAAAGTACCAGCTTTTACTTTACATGGTTTTGTTATAGTCTGTTATTCTGTTGCTTAAAAATCTCTCCCATGCCCAGACCCCTCAAACAATTTCAATATATTTGTTACCTACACACGTGGTCCCAATGATTTTAGTGGAACTACTCACATGAAAAACAACTTACTCAACCATTTCAACAAAAATAAGAGGTAGGCACACAAATGAAAAAGTTGATCTGTAACACTGATCTGTTTCTGCTTCAGGAAAGGAAAGAGAAAGAACAAGAAAACAAAGGTCACACTGCTCTTAGAGCTGACACTGGCACACACTAAACAAATACTGCCGAATACAAAGGATGGTCAAAGTTATTTATAAAGTTGAATATGAATAGGAAGCATTTACATCAAATTACTGCCTACCTGATATGCAGGTATTAAACAATCAAAATTTAGTTCTCTTTGTAATTTTTATGTATAAGAATCATAGCACAAATAACATCAGCTGTGTCATGCTGAATTTAACAAAACTAAAAGGATGTGCCTGCACACTTTAACTATTCCCCTTCCCTCCTACTACTGTCTTAGACCAACAATTGGACTATATTAAAACTGCCACTGCAACACAGTAACCAAGGAGATAGCTTAGTACCAACAGGAGATAAATGCTTTCACAAGCCACCATTCTTTACCTGTCAGATTTTTTCCATCTCCTACTGAGCTCCTGTCTGGCTTTAGGCTTAGTTATGAATTGTTTCTACAAATTTTCAAACAACTTTTTTCTCTTTTGTTCTCTTTCTGTGGAAAGCAAGAATGTAGCAAGGAAGGTTATCATGAACTAGGTAAGAAAGACCTGTAATGAAGTTACAGATCTGTCTGAAATTGAGTAGTCCAGTAAGACTAACCAATGTTATTTACCATTCCAGAAAAGAACAATCAACTCCAGTTGTACATGAGTAGCAGACTAAGTAACTGAAAATTTCTTTGAGGAAACTTTTCATCTCACAAACCCATCACATTTTTAAAAGTGGCTAGAACCACATCATTGGGTAGATAAGAACTTAACGCATACTATATGGAGGCTGTTACAAAAATTTCCCAATGGTTTGATACACATCCCTGTAAAATGACAAACAGTACCTTCTATTTGATTGCTATAAAAGTTACTCAGAAACAAATGCGCTTTTTATTGGCTTCCGTGTACCTCACCACCAGGGCCTGCTACAACTTGAGAGTCCCTCGGGATCTATTCACATACTTATTTTGTTTTACTGCCTCTTAAATAGCAGCATAGACCCTATACTCAGATTGCTTGTTCATCACCTTAAAGTACAGTTCTTAAACAAAGCAAAATTGCACTGTACTTTCTACGGCCAAGATTTTCATATTCATTTTGAGCATCTCAGGTTTCAGGCAGATAACTGCAAATTACCAAAATGCACCTCTGTAAACTGTAAACAGCTCAGTACTGAAAGACCCGTCGTAATCAGGTTTAATCCCAAATCAGTTGTCTCCATCTTACAAGGCTCTCACAGGCTTCAGTGAGCTCCACAGCCCGAAAGCCACACTTACTGACACTGTTCAGCTGGGGGCAAATTAGTGTTGGTCTATCTTTATCAGGAAAAAGAAGACGGGAAAGCAAAAACTATGCTAAGGGCTGCTCAGGGGAGGGGTAGGGGGGCGAAAGTTTAATGCGTGGAGCTGACAGCACTTTGCATCCCGTGCGTTTACTCGGCCTGACTTTCCTATGTGGGTCCCTGGCAGAGTAGCGGAGAGGAATCAAGAAAGTGGCTTCGCGCTGGAAAAACAGAACTGGCAACCCTCAAACGCGGTAAGCACAGAAGGGTTCTATGCACCCGCAAGAACAGCGGGGCAGGGGTACGGCCGCGCCCCAGAAGGGTGTTGCATCAGCACCGGTGCAAACGGCTGCTAGCGGGCCGTTTCCCCTCCGCAGGGCGGCGCGAGACGTGTCCGGCGAGGAGGCCCTTGGGCAGGCTCGGTGCCGGCCGCAGCCGGGAGACAGGGAGCACAGGGGTCGGGTTGCGCCTTACCTGGGGATGTACCTCGCCTCCTCCCCGAGCCGCACCTCGAAGTCCCTCCAGGGCTGTTCCAGCGCCGCGGCCGCCCACGTCGCCGCCGCTTCCTCCTGCCCCTCAGGTTCGCTGCCGCCGGACCGCCGCCGAGTGGCGCCGCGGAAGCCGCGGGCGAACTCCGGAAAGGTGATGGCCCCGTCTCGGTCGCTGTCGAGGCGCTGGAAGATGGCCTCGGCCTCGGACGGTCGCACTTGCAGCTCGGCGCAGAGCGCCACGAAGTCCTCCCGTTCGATGCGGCCCGAGCCGTTGGCGTCGCATGCCAGGAAGAGGTCGCGCAGGCGGGACAGCTCGTCACCTGCCGCCTCAGGATCCATCGGCGGCCGCCGGGGCGCGGAACCTCTTCTGCCTGTGGACTGGGTGCGACGGGACGGGACGGGACGAAGCGAACGGCGCCAGGTGAGCCGGCGGCACAACTCTGGCGTCGGCTTAGCGGGGCGGGACAGGTGTTGCTCCGCCCCGGCGCCCTGCGGGGTCGGGCGCGGCCGGCGGGCGGGGCTCAGGTGGCCCCGGTTGCTGGTGGCGGGAGCCTGGACGTGCCGAGGGCGCTGCGGAAGAAGGCAGGAAGGTCCCGATCCGGCAACCTGCACGTGCCGGCTCCTGGCCCCCCGGCCTCCCGCCCGCAGCCGGAGCCGCAAGGGCAGGGCGCTCCCTTTGCGCACCTGTCTGCCAGTGTGCGGCGAACAGCATAGGGAATGACTGCCGAGGGCCACACATAAAACACAGGTTCCACCCCACCTGCAGCAACCAAATGTGAGTCCCAATACTCTGCAGTAACGGTAAGGTGTTAAACTTCATTTCTGTTTCCAGCAGAAAATTTATACTGAAAAATGTTCGTGGAAGATGAGGAACTGAAAAAGATCCAAAGTCTCGCTCGATAGAGTCTTGCTGAGTATGAGTAGTCTTAGAGTGATACTTGCCAAGTACATGCTCACTGTAATCCCATCTTAGAAATATATATTGTTGAAATACCAGCTGAAAATGCAAAAGCTGGAATCAAATCAATAAAACAAAGAAGCAGGTGTTTCAGTGCACGGAATAGAAGAGATAGCATCTGTTTTTCTTGACAAAAGTCAAGACTTCTCACTTTCTTGAAGTAAGCTTCAAAACTCAGATTTTGTTGGAAGCATTTATTCTTGTTATGTTTATCTGCAAATGTAAAATATGTGTAACAAGCTTGTGATAGGTTTAAACAGTATACCAATCCAGCTATTGAAATAGTTTCCTTACTGCCCTAAACATAGCACAAGGCTAAGTACCTGATCCAGCAAGGCACACGTTGTCCAGCTGACCTTTCATTATAATAAATCATAGAATAGTTCGGGTTGGAAGGGACCTTAGAGATGACATAGTTCCAATCCCCCATACGATGTGCAGGCACACCTCCCACTAGATCAGGGTGCTCATGGCCCCATCTAATCTGTCCTTGAACACCTCCAGGATGGGGCATCCACAACTTCCCTGGGCAACCTATTCCAGTGTCTCACCACCCTCATCACAAAGAATTTCCTCTTTATGTCTAGTCTAAATGTTCACCTCTCCAGTTTACTGCCATTCCCCCTAGTCCTATCACTACATACCTTTGTAAAAAGTCCCTTCCAGCTTTATTTTATGCCTTCTTCAGGTACTGGAAGGTCACTGTAAGATCTCCTTGGAGACCCCAAGTCTCTCAGCCTGTCCTCGTATGGGAGGTGCTCCAGCCCTCTGATCACCTTTATGGCCCTCCTCTGGACCCGTTCCAACAGTTCTGTATCCTTCTTATGTTGAGGACTCCAGAAGTGCACACAATGATTCACTGAAGCAGAGTCAAAGATATTTTAAATTATTCTTACTTTTATGAAAAAGTTCTTTGAAAACACGATATTGAAATAAAATGCAATATTTTGTAAGCAAAATAACTGTTCATGGATTTTTGTATTATACAGTATTAAAGACACCACTTAAACCAGATACATCACATGCTCTAACATACTCTGTCCTGGAGAGCTGTAATTTTGAAAAAGTGATGCACAACCTATAAAAGTAAATAGCTTAACAGCAGTCATTGTAAATTATTATGATTATAACATAGAAATTTCTGTAAGGGTAAGACGTATTTGTTGCATTTTAAAAGTTAGCTGTGAAAGCTATGGTTACCAGGCAGATAGAATGATTCAGAAACTGTTCTCGAAATGGAGTATGCATGCTGTCAGACTGCACAGACACATGCCATGCTACGTGGATTTTTTCAGTACTCAGGAATACTCCCAGGCACACCCATTTATTTACCAGTACTGATGCAAGAATCATTGCTTTCCTCACAGGACACTAGGGTACCAAGTAATTCTGAAGAAGAATTGCAGAGTGGCACATTTCTGAAAAGTTATCTGAGAATATCTAAATATATCATGACTAGGATAAAGAAAAGGAAGTCCCTCTTTCTTCACAATTCCCTTTTCCTATAATGGCAAGCAATGGAAAGTTTTTCTAAATGCTCCATGGTAATTGTATGGGTTCCGTAACTGAACTTGATCCAGTCTGTGTAAGTGCAAGATGATTTGCAGGTCCATCAAGAGTCTTACTACTACTTCAGTAGAGTCAGGTTTCTCTCTAGACAACTTAAGCAGCAAAAAAAAAAATTAACAAAAATGTGCAGATCAAGCTAATTACTATAAAGAGGCATATGTGACAATTTATTGGACCAGTCATTATTCTAGATTTTATTTCAAAGTAATTCAATGCAAAATGAACCAGCTGTATCTGGTAAATTTAAAAAATGAAGTTCATTCCATTGTATTTAAATCAAGACAGAAATAGAGCTGTAATATCATTTGGGGTTTTTGAAAAATATTTGGGATTTGTACAATAATTAAAAAGGTAAGAGAAATTACTATATTTCAAAACATGTAATTCCTAAGAACTTTGGAAACATAACTGGCAACAAGTAATTTCCAAGGCTGTATCAGATGTAAACTGCAAACTGGAGTATGGTTATCATTCCAGTCTGGAGGTAGGTGGGTGGTGGTGGTATAAATTTAATTGCAATTATTCTACAAAGCCTATGCATCCTGCACTAAGATGTGAGTGCTTATTTTCAAAGTACTTAATTATGTCTAAGTAATCAGTTTTGTTCACTTATCACAACTCAATGAATAAGACTCGTCAATGTCAGTCAATAACAGAATTAAAAGAAATCTTATCTGATTTTCAATAAAAGTGTGGTTGGAAAGTAACATTCTAAAGATTCAATAGAAATCATAAATATAAAATTGTAACTGATAACAGCTGAAAAAAAAAATCAATTCTGATAGCAGCATTCTCTTGAATTCCTTAAACTGATAAAATGAGACTGTTAATTGGGTGGCCTCCGATGTAAATATTCTTGTGATTAAATTATTTCTTAAAGATGCCCACTGACAGTAGCAGCTTTTGATGAAGAAAAAATTGTAGTTTCGAGATCAATAAAGACACCTATATGTTACATTTTTCAAATCCATGAATCTTGATCAGCTAGCAGAAGCTGAACAAGGTGGTTTGACTGACTGCTGGAGAAAGCAGCCAAGTAAGGGGTAGCATTTCACTCAGGCTACATTTCAGTTGCTGGTAGCTAGTTCAAGGCTATGTGTTCTTATTTCATCTTTTGCTTGTGGAAAATTGTTGGGGAATGGCTGCGAGAAAAAGGCCATGGTTCTATGCAAGAACCATGCAGAGCAGGCCTGATGTGAGGCCCAGGGCTGAGAGCAGGCACCATGAAGGACATGTTGACCTTGGAACATTGTATCAAGCAAAAGACAAGGGAGCCAGCAAGACTGGAGCCGACTTGTACTAGCCACAAGTAGGAGGAACTAAGAAAGCATGACTGTTCGACCAATGACACGACGACCTGTGGTGTTTGTAGCCTTTATAAAGGCTGGATGTTAGACAATAAAGTTGAACCTCGCTCTATCACTCACATNGCTGAGAGAGCTGGGGTTGTTTAGCCTGGAGAAGAGGAGGCTGAGAGGAGACCTCATTGCTCTCTACAACTACTTGAAAGGAGGTAGAGCTGGAGGAGGAGGAACTGTAGAGAGGAGGGAGCTGGCCTCTTCTCCCAAGTGACAGGGACAGGACAAGAGGGAATGGCCTCAAGCTCTGCCAGGGGAGATTTAGGGTAGAGATTAGGAGGAAGTTTTTTATGGAAAGGGTCATTAGGCATTGGAATATGCTGCCCAGGGAGGTGGTTGATTCACCTTCCCTGGAGGTGTTTAAGGCAAGAGTTGACAAGGTCTTGCGGGACATGGTTTAGCATTTGATGGGAATGGTTGGACTCGATAATCCGATGGGTCTCTTCCAACCTGATGATTCTATGATTCTATAAATCTTTGACTGTATTAGTTAGGCTGCAAAAAAACAGGGATACTTTCTACATCCTGCTGTTTAAGAAGAAATTTTTTTTTTAAAGTATGTTCTTTGAATCAGTATTCTCTATGCCTAAAAATCTAAAATTAAAGAGGAAACATACAGAAGTGTAAGGCAGTCCTATGTGGTCAAAAAGCTACACATTTTCAAGTCTGCAGGGCTACCACTTTTGCTATGGTAACACCACATTAATTCAAGAGAATCATCCATGATAAGTAATACTAGTAGGGCAAATTGCAGGTCCTTTTTGTGTATGTGTGTGTGATTCTACTGTAGATTTTTTAAAAAAATTGATGTATTCCATAGAGTTCACTAAAGACTGCCTTCAGATCAAACTGTAAGCATACAATTGAAACATGTGGTACTTAGCATTCCTTACTGATTTTTCTTTATATTCAGAAAGAATAAAAGTAATTTTCTAAGTTACAGGCAAATCTTATTAATAAGTGGAATGTATCTAAGAAACTGATTTACAGAAATACATTCCAGCTACTTGCTTACAGATACACTGAATGTGCAACTGAGAGCAAGAACAAATGACAGCGGATAGTGAGACGTGTAAAAGGTACGAACTCACAAACTAAAGTGAGGCCATGAAAAAAAGTCTATAAAATATGTGCTGAATAAGTAAGGCCACATAAAGGAATTATAAGAAATAAAATTGAACAGTATTAAGGAGAATGCTAGATATTAATATTGACCTCCATAAGTCTAACTATGAACAATTGTAAGCACCACTGCAATAAAAAAAATTTGAAATGTCTAAGTACTCCAAACATCACAGTAAATTCAAGCTGAGAACTTCTGCCATAGCAACTTCCACAGGAGAATAAAAGGCCTGCACAGAGAGATGAGGTGGAAGGGAAGGCCTGCTCCTCCACATACATAAGGAAAGTAAAGAATTGGCTTTCTCCGTTACCTTGTGAAATGATGTCACAGATAGCTGAAACACAGAGGAGAAAACTACAGATTTCCAGTATTTGAGCCTTGTCATATGCAATGCATATAGATTCCACCTTCCAGTCTAGATATATTCACATCAAAACCCAGCTCCCAAAATTATATGCTATCTGCATGCGAAGATCACAGCTAGGCATCTATTTTCTTTTAAGTATCGTGAATGGTTAGAATAGTTGCTTGATAAAATATAAGGAAATCACTTTTCTCCTATATTTAAAATAGATGATAAAATTTTCTTTCCTTCCTTTTAAATGTCAAACCAGAGCAGCCTATTGTTGCAAAATTAATTGGTGCCATTATTTTAGAGTCAGAGTCTTCATAAAATCCAACTAATTTATAAGTGATACAACAGATACACCTTCAGCTTGATTATCTCAAATATATGGAGTCTTCCTTGGAGTCAGCAAAGTAGAAGACAGTCGGGGCATGAAGGTATCTTAAAAGATCTTAATAATTTGTTATGCACAGCAAGCTAAGTACAACTACAAAAAAAGCCTGGACCTATGTAGTCAACACAAATAAACTTTAATTCATTTTAATCATAGGAAAAGAATTCTAAGTTCAGGTTCAACTGAGAACTTCACATCAAGTTATATATAAGTGGAAAACAGCGAACAGAAATAAAACTATTATTCCTATAGCACAGAATTGTATTAAAGAAACATAAAAGGTATAAAAGAAATGTTACTATAGCTATCTACGAAACAGTCTGGAATCTCAACTTATTCTATTTCAGGACAGGAAACTGAAAAAGTACTGAAAAGGCCTTTTGCTCTTTTACCTATTCTGCACTCTGTACTTTAATTATCAGGCACTTAGCCTCTTAGAAAATTGAATCATGATGAAAAGAGAGTATATTCATTATACCTACTCAACATAAAGCTCTGAAACCTGTGACGTGCATGCACTCTGTCAGAGAAGATTATCTTTTCAAATGTAAATAATTTTCTCATGAAAAATAGATTAAATTTGTTACACTCTGAATACTAAGATCCCCAAGTGTAAACAAGTTGGACAATAATAAGTGTGTGGTACTTGCTTTTTCTCTTCAAATGTACAGATAGCATAGTGTTTTATTACTGAAAAATAGAAATCTAAATTCCCGTATGAGGTACGATTTTTCAGTTCTTAAAAATAAGTGGAACTACCTTGACGGTAAAAATAATTATATGCAAACAATTCTTTTTCTAGACTTCCTAAATCAGAATACAGTTGCAAAAAATTTTATCAAACTCCCCACTCAATCATGTAGGGAAAAACATCTGCCTTGTAAAGGCTGAAGGAACTAGCTGTGGATTAGTCTGTGGTGATGTAACCGATAACATGAAACTCTTGTTAGGTAGGTGAAAAAAATCCCTTGAAAAGTCTTACCTGGAGAGTGTTTTCCTAAAGTTCAAAGTTGAGATCTGCCATAGGTACATAAGTATTCAGATTCTCACTGATAGCCCTGCTGGGTTTAGGAATATTCTGTCTTCTATATTCACCTTGTAGCTGAAACCTGAGAAAAGATACAGGTAAGTGAGATAGCAGGCTTAGAGCTAAAAAATACTTAGGCAAGTTGGAGAAAAAAACAGGATACAAATTAGTGAGGACAAAATGTTCACACTTAGGCAGGCGTGATCAGCTGAAGCAATGGGTTGAAAATAACTGTCTAGACAGTAATTTTTCAGATGTGTGAATCTGGCCATCAAGCAGCAAAAGTACAGACATCATGCTGGGATCTGTACAGGGAAGCACAGCCTCAGAGACACTTTATGTAAACTTCCACTCTGTTCAGCACTAATAAGGTCTCGGTGGAAGAACAATGTCCAGTTTTTGCTACGTAGGTTAATTGGAGAGAATCCTGAGGAGAATAACAAAGATCATAGCCTAGGAAACATGACACTGTTACAGAGGTCTGAAACAATTAAGCAAATACTCTGTAGAGGCCACTATACAGATGTAGAGAATAATCTGTTTATCACAAGGAAAATCTTTCTAGTAGTGAGTAATATATTGCCATTGGACCTTAGAACACAGCATAAGGATGTTGGAAGGGTGTCTTCCAGGACCATCTGTCCCAGAATCCTACTGCTGACTGGCCAACAGCAGATGAGCAGTAAAGAGTGTAAGAACAGACCATACACAAAGCATATATCTTCCTTCATACTCTCCCAGTCTTCAAAAACTGACCAATTAAAAGCTAAAGTGGCAAAATAGTTACTAAAGTGTTTCTTGAATCAGAATATATACATATATCATATACTGGAATAAAATTTATGACAAATCACCATGTCAAATAACAGTAAGAAATCCTACTGTTCTACAGAGACTGCAAGAACATTTTCTTCCTGCTGTAGTCATGTTCCTGTTTGGAGGCTATAAACCTAAGCAGGTTAGGTATGCCCAAGAATTTAATGAGTGGGCACATGCTAGAGGGCTGTTAAGAAAGTAATTCTCACTTTGATACCAGTTTTTATGATTAACTAGCAAGCTCACCTCAAATTTTCAGCAAAGTTGTCAGTGAGAATGAGGAAGGAGTACTTTTATTATTACCATCAGGCACCATCAAAGTACCCAAGAGAGATGGACAGAAGCAGTCTCTGCTACCTCAAACTTTTCTGTGGTTTCAGTTACATAGAACCATGCAGAAAGTTAGAAGGAAATATATGAACTCAGGTGTCAGGAGCCTGGGCCTTATT
>WAAB01014566.1:542931-578891 GCA_013389865.1 Piaya cayana | reverse complement strand
AAACCCAACCAACCCACCCACCAGCAATTCAAGCACAAATTCTCTGGCAGAAGGGGGAATTCATAAATGCAGTCCAGTTACATATAGTTGATTCTAAAACCCAAAAAATTCCTCACACATAACTGCAGGGCAGCAATCAATGCTGCAGCACTGGACAAATGTCTCACTTTTAAACAGAGACCTCCTTGATCTTTAGAGTTTGATTGAAAGCCAAAAGGACAGAGTATTGCAAAGGTGCAGTGCTAGTGTGTACATTTTGAGCAGCACCCTGAAAATTACTTTCCTTTTTCTCCAGGACTTCTGAAGATTTGTTAAAGTAGCTGAAACTTTTCTTTAATTCACTAAAAATATAATATTCTCTCTGATGACAGATTTTTCAGTTCTATCATTTTGCATCTCTGACACACATGGCAAGATCTGCCATCACTGTGTTCCATGCCACTAATCCCATACCTCATTCCCCTGGGAAAACCCACTTATGAGGAAGAAGGAACCTGGGCCAAATGCTGCTATCCTTTATTACAGCTGGGTTTTCCTTCCCTCAGACAGGGACCAGGTGAAATGTGCCCATCACACTTAGTCTGTGGGCAGCTGCCTGCCAGCCGCATGGGAGGGCTGAACTCACCCCTGCTCATGTGCTCTGGCTACAGGAGCAAGTTGCTCGTTAATTAAAGGATTACACAGGTGAAGTTGCACCCTGAGACATCAAATCCACTGTCCAAAGAGCAGCACCCATGATTAGCAACAACTACCCCATTCTGCCACAAATGAAATCCAGGAGAGAGAAACCATATCTACAAATGTGAAAGATTTTCTTTTGTTTAACCACACAGACTCCACAGATATATCTACTCAACAGCAGGGACTGAATCAGGCCAAGACACATGGAGGCTGACAGATACTCTTCAGTCCTTTCCCATGTGGAAACCACGGAACAAAGGGAGGTGAG
This sequence comes from Piaya cayana, assembly GCA_013389865.1. Lineage (NCBI taxonomy): Eukaryota > Metazoa > Chordata > Aves > Cuculiformes > Coccyzidae > Piaya > Piaya cayana. The sequence goes on along the minus strand of WAAB01014566.1, from coordinate 577,942 downwards.
TGTGACACTGCTGCCATGGACCATCCCCTCTCTGCCATCCCCACTGCTCTTCCAGATCCCCCTGGGAACATTCCCCACCAGCTAGACACTGCAGCCCCATCACCCCTGCCCACAATAAAGAACAAGTGTACAAGAAGCTTTGATTTGCTTTCATGTTTGTTTTTCCATATAGAAGTATTATCAGCATAAATCTGTGGAAAAAAATAGCTGTTTCGTTCTCAGGCTAGCAAGACCTTTTAGTAAGCATGACACAACCTTTGGTTACTACGCTCTCTGCATATTATTGTAAACACCTTATTTTAGCATGCATTAAGTATAAACCTTATTAGCTCCTGAGGATAGGCCTAAAAAAGAAGCAAGAATTAATTAAAATTTATTAAAACAAAACTGGCTAAAAGATCTTCAAAGCAACACAGTAACTTTACATGACAGAAGAATGAAATTGCTTTGGGAATAAAAACCTAAATGAAAAATATAAACCTTTCATTAAGTGCTACTTTTTTCTACATTTTCATATGCTAAGTGCAAGTGAAGCAAGGAAATGCATCAAATCCCACACAGAGACCCCTGAATAAGGAGTAGCTGACTGGACCACTGAGGCAGATGGAGCATTCCCAAGTCTGCACCATCAGCAGCTCTCGCTGCCTCCCTGGAGCTCTGGGTGCATCTGTGCAGAAGGGTCACTGCCACCCTACCCACCAGGGTCAGGACCACATTGGACATCAAATGTTTCCTGCACAATTGACTGAGACAGGCATGGAAAAGTATTTGGCAATCATTTTATACCTGCTCAAACACCGGGAAAAGCAGCAGGAGGTATTTACATGGATGGAAACGCTACAATGCCAAAAGCTGCATTGAAATCATAACTTCAGGCCATACAGGCTTTCAGATTTTTTCTGTAACCTAAAAGTTTGAGGAAATGAACCTTCAACTGAATGTAACAAATGAAAGTATAAAATGGTATGTACAGCAAAAGCTGTGGATTTAAAAACGAACAAATACACCAACAACAAAAATGAATACCAAAAAACAATCTTGCAGTTGTATTGCACTTTCCACACTATGGCTTTTAGGTTTCTTTAGATCCAGATTAGGAAATGCATGAAATAAATTTAACTTTCATTTAGGCCTTTCATTAAATACTTGATAAATAACTGAAGCACTCAACAGCAAAACAGAAATAAGGTGTTAAAATGGGGGAAGTATTCAGAAGTAAAATAAATCTACTTTGCTTAACCTGCTGCAATTAATCTCTCCACAGTTAAATGTAACACAGTTAATAGATGGGTGGACAGGCCAAAATTAGCATAAAGTAATTTCTTCTCTATGTGTAATGTGTATCCATTTGTAATCAGCATAGTGACAGAGCTCCCCTGCTCTTTGCCAGAGATTCATCTCTTCCCTGTCAGATAATAGGGAATCTTCCATGGGAGGGGTGCCTGTCTCTCAAGGGAACCACTGGAGACCCTAAGGGAGTATAACGAGGCAGGAGGTGTCCTGCAGCCCTACTGCAAGCTGGAAACTCAGTATCTTTGTTATCGGCTTTAAGACAGGAACAGAGAACGACAAATAAGCTGCTGTGATACCTGCATGCCTTTACCGGATAAAAAGCTGTACAACTAAAAAAAAAAAAAAGTGTGTTATAGAATTTGTAGCTGGCTTTGGGACACACAAATGAAGTGACAGTGCCAGACAGGGTGCTTTGGTGCTAGCACAGGAAAAGCAAGGCCATAGAACAGATTTAGACAGATTTAGATAAAGACAAAGATGCAGCAGAGAAAAGACAAACATATAAGTAATAGATAAAACAATTATGAACCGAACATATTGAATATTAATGCTACTGTTAAAGCCAATTATGGATTTCAGTGGAGGGCACCACATCAGTTTTATTTGTAGAAGCCTATGTAATATTTACTTCTAGTGAATTTGAGTCATTACTATATTACTTACATTTCTATTGGTTTACATCTATCAATTTAATTTTATTCCATTGCAAAGGAATTACAACTGCCTTAATGAAACAAAATGCACTCTTCTGGTAGCTGTGCTAAATGCAAACAGATTTCCCTACTGGAAATCAAGAAACCTGACCATATTGGTATATATTTTAGGTTGCTTTTAGGGCAAACAGTTGTCCAAGCTGCTCATCAAGAGAAGAGCTGTAGCGCAGGAGACTCACCATGGATAGGAGGAGTACAGGCTGATGGCAAATGCAATGATATCTGGTATTTTCATTAATCTCCACCTTGTAGAGGTGCTTCACGTGACAAAGCCACTTTCAAAATTCTATGTGATTCTGTGAAAAGAGTCAAGGCAACTCTTCCCAGGGAACACTGATACAACAGTGCTTCCAGCAGCTTCCACCAGTCAGCTTAACTTTAGTGAGAACAACCCAATTAGTATGATTTGAAAGTGCTCTGTGTTTTTTAATTATAAGATGTAGGTGAGACCTTCTTTTCACACTGCACCCTCCTCTCTGCCCAGAGGAGGGCATCTCCAGCAGCAGCAGAGATTCCTGCTTAGGTTAAAAGGGAACACAATTAATTTCATTGAATTATAGTATTATCCATGCATTATTCCATGAATGTGACTTTTTCTCTGATACCAAGCAATGTGGCAGTCATGTGAAGCATGCTAATCGAAATGAACAGAGAAGGACATTTCATAGCTCATACTACAAAGGAAATACATTCATATTGACCCATTTTGTGTCCCTAAGTCTCAAGGACCACCCTCTTACAATTATAGGAAAGTAGAAGTAAACACCTCAAGAAAAGGAACTGCAAAGGCACCGATGGTTTCCTGACATTACTACTGTGATACCCAGGTGGTTTTCCTTATGTAAATTTTGACGATCATAAAAAATACAACGTTATGAAATGCTAGAGAAGTTAGATCTTGCTTGCAAGCTCTTACAACTCAGCACCTTTGGTTAGTGAGTAGAGTGCCTACCACACCACTGGAGCTATGTGAGCAGCAATACAACTACAGTCGACAGATGTTTGCTTCGGTTCTATCACTTCCGCAGGAGACGGTTATCAGCGTTATTAGAAGTTCTACCACCAAGCAGACCAAGAACCACAGAGCCCTAAGCTGTCTCAAACATTAATGTAATACACTGCAGGCAGTGCAGCAGGAGGAGAGAGTATTACTCCTGAGCAGAATAATGGAGAGCAATGGTACAGGAAAGCACTAACCCCAGGAAACAAAGCACCAGATTACCAAAGCAGCTATTTACTGGCATTGTATTTCATAAACCGTGAACACCACTGACGGAAAAATTGTTTACTCTTTGCAGAGAGTTTGACTCCCTCATAAAAAGGCAATAACAGTTGCTTTTGTTCATACTGCACCAGGGGGAGAGAAAGAGAGAAAAAAGAAAATACAGAAGGGCTGGGACTAATAACACAGAAACAGCTGCTGAACCACAAAGTTCTGGTTATTTACTGTATTTCTGTTTCTCCCACTCATGATGCTTTCCTGCCTATTATTTTGCTTTGCTGGGCTTCTTATGAGGATACAAATAATCTTGTCATATTTCTCTGCTCTACTCCATTTACTATTTTTATTCTAAGTATTTCTTATAGAAATGTGGGAGAAAAAGAAAAGAGCTTATTTTACTAGCAACTTTGCAGAAAAAGAGGAAATAAGAAATCTGTGGCACACACAAAGCAGGTCATTATCACTTTTTCCATCTGTGAATTCTGATTCGGAGCTATTTCTGCAAACTTGTCTTCAGTCACATTTACTTACATGTATAAACAGTCCTTCTTGACCATTCACATCAATGCAAGATGTCCAGAATTCTGCAGCTTTGCTAGTGTCTCCCTGGAGACTAGCAAGCATTGCTGTACCTCACTACAGGCTCTGCAGACTGTGGCCATTGTTGGGTGTTGATCATCATCCAGTACCTGGTCAAATGTCCCTTGTCTTTAGCAACACACAGACAGGATTTTCATCTGCAAGCAGTTTAACTCAATCTTGCTACTGGGCTGGTATCTGTCACTGGTCATCCTCTGTTTTTTCCTTCAATATTTATTCTCACCTAAACTTGATAAGCATTGTGCTTGGGCAAAAATGGGCTTATAATTGGGAAAAAAAAAACCCTATATGAACTCTTACTCTCATCTCTCTTTGCAACTTAATAACTGGAGATGACTGATGATCAGATTCACCTAGGGATTGCAAGCATAGTTTCTGTCATTATAATCAGCCACCAAGCATTATTTAATAACAGCCTAGTTTCTCCTCAGCGCTTCAGACAGACTGAAGAGAGAAGGGCTGCTGATTGCAGTTCCCCGATGTTTACTGCAGATCATTGTCTCTCTGGAAGCCCACCCTGGCTGTGGCAGCCTGAAGCAACACAAACTTCTAGGAGTGGGAAGCAACACAAACTTCCAGGAGTGGGAAGCAACACAAACTTCCAGGAGTGGGGTGGGAAATGCGCAACTCTAACCAGAGTGTATCTCACCATCAGGGAAGATCTGTTCGCTGCAGGTGAACAAGACAGAGGAGTGGGAATGGAAAAGAAGCGGAAGCACATTCATCACAGATGTTATATATCTTGTAGCCATATGTGTAACCGTGCTCACAGTGTGTGCACCCAAGCTAAGCATTTGTCTGGTTTTGTGCAACACAAAACATGCACTAAACCAGCAGAGACTCCTGTTTGTTTCTGTGGGAGCAGAGATACACCAGGAACTAGCTCAAACTTGCTGCTTGCTTTCTTTTAATCTTTTAATATTTAATGAAGGCTGGGAATGATTAAGGTCACTTGAAAGCTCCAGCAATGGATAACTGCAATGCCAAAAGACAAGTTCCAAAGTGTTTGGAGCCCTCCTTCCCGACAGGTATCGGCATTCCTCAGATTGTATTGATGTTCCAGCTCAGGCTTCCCTTTTTTGCACTAATGCAGAGGGTGTATCTATCTGTAAGGTAACAACACATGCACACTCTGCTAGGCCATAAATTTAGATGCAGTGCAGCACAGTGAAAGCAGAGTGACCCCTGAAGTGCATACAGGTGTAAAGTCTATGGATAAGAGGTCTTTCTGTCATGTTTCTGCCATGTTCATGCCAAGCAAAACAAAAGCTGGGTAAGACACAGCTGCCAGTCGTGTTTCTTTAATAGAAAGCAAAGAGCTAAGAAGTTATACCAAAAAAATACTCCATTTCAAGAAGTGCAAAGTGGTTACACAGAAACATTGGAGTTAAAGCAGAAGCACTGACCAGAAATGGATTTTACATTAAAACTTAGAAGCACTGTGCACTATACAGCTAGTACAACAGCAAAAATGTCCACATGCAAAAAAACCCAAACAGAACACAAAAGCTGTAAAACAGTGCAAAAAAAACCCAAACACAAAAAACAAATAAAACTGGGTTTAGGGCTCAATCTGCTTGATGCCGAATACTTTTGTAGTAAGAAGTTAAAATAAAAAACAGAATATTCCTTCAATATTAGTGAAAACAGAAATGCAATTTTCATACTAGATGGAAGCTAGCATGTAACGCTGTAAATACTAGTGCTTGCCCTTCCTCTATTTTTATCTCATTTGGTATTTACTGTACCCAAAAGAAGAAACACTAGAAAACTTACTGCAACCTGGAATAGGGCATTTTTGAAACAATGTTTTAATTCTCTATTAAAAGAAAAGTAGAAGTAGTCATACACGGAAAGTGAAGTGGAGAATTTTTAATCCTTATCTCTTCCTGAAAATCAGGATGATCTTACTCTGTTCTTACTTTAAATTCACATTTCCATCTTTACTGACTCCTGATTTATCAGAATTCAGGATAACCATACATCACCATGTTGAAGCTTTTGACCTGGATTCCCAGAGTTGGCTCAGTTTCACTTAATCCAGAGCCACAAATAAAACACAAAGACAAAATATCTGTATTGTTCTGATTTTGTGGTTGGCTAGGAGAACAGTAGTTTGACACTGCCCCATGGCTGGAGCAGGGATACTCAGCTGGTGCTGGCTGCAGCGCAATGCGGTGGCTGTTGCCTCTTTGCTTGGTCCAGCAATGGACCTCACCCAGCCCCTGCTCCAGCAGGAGCCAGAGCAGACCTCCACACATCACCCATTAGTCAGATGTGCTTCTGTCCTCCTTCTGTGTCTCTCTGGGCAGCCTTTATCAGGGTGAGAGCTTTCTTGCCCCTCTGAGAACCCTATCAGGTGCAATCATGATCTATCTCTAACCCTGTACATGGATCTCTTCAGTGTCTCTGCAAAAATCTTAACACTTAGGTATGAGTTTTGGGTGTTTCTTACTTTGATACTCATCTTCTTTCAATGCTATTTTCCCTCTTCTTTCCATGTAGATTTGCATCTCAGTCAGATAGCTATTTCTCCAGCAGAGCACTTCATAAAGTCTTTATGAAGCTGCACTTTTCCATTAATTGATTAGCATCAGCAGAAGATACTTATTTCTACTAGGCGTGTCCTGTGCTTGCATCTCTCATTAATGCACACCAAGGGATACAAAATATATCTAGAAACTATTACAGATTTTGTTTTCCTAAACTTTTTGTACAAAAGCGTCATTTTTCATAGCTACCACTAATACCAGATCAAGTCAACTATGGCTTTATGTACCTGGTCTTTCACCCTAAGGCAAAACTCTGTCAAGTCTTTGAGTGAAACACTGGGCTTAGGAAGGATTTTGACACTCTCATGACACCCTCCCAAGAAAACCACCATCATGCAAAATGACCATGGCTGACCAAAGCTGAAATACTGGCTGCAAAACACCTTAGCATGGGTTATTGCACAATAAAGGCTATTATTGCAATTATAGCTTCATTTGCGTGTTGAGTGGTTTTCTACAGTAATTTCAGGGAAATTGCTTGAGAAAAGAAAGCAAGATGAGTTCTTCTGCAGAATNAACCTGTAGAAAGAATGAATTATTTTTTCAAGAGCAGCAGAGGGAGGAGAGCAGAGAAGAACAAAGTCCCCCCTCAATGCACTGCAATGATGAAAAAATAGGTAACGTGGTAAAACTGCTATAGGAACAGTGAACTAGAAACCCGAGAAGTTTCTCTCATCATGGATTTAGTCCAGAATGGATATTCAGGTTGGATATAGAGTATCTCCTCAAATGTTGCCTCTTTTCAAATACTGCAGTACATTTCTTATATAACTTCAGGTGGAATTCTACCATTCTTGCACAGGTGACACAAAGAAACTCCTTATTTTGTGCCAAGTAAAAATTAATCTTTTTTCTTGCATCATCTNACTGCTATAGGAACAGTGAACTAGAAACCCGAGAAGTTTCTCTCATCATGGATTTAGTCCAGAATGGATATTCAGGTTGGATATAGAGTATCTCCTCAAATGTTGCCTCTTTTCAAATACTGCAGTACATTTCTTATATAACTTCAGGTGGAATTCTACCATTCTTGCATAGGTGACACAAAGAAACTCCTTATTTTGTGCCAAGTAAAAATTAATCTTTTTGCTTGCATCGACTTTTCTGACAAGCAGGGAAAAGCAGCAGAACCCTTGGCCCAACCTATATAATATTTCATACAACTCCAGTGAATTTGCAAGAATCTCTCCTACTTGTCATTTTGAAAGACGCTTCTCTCGTTGCCACAGACATTTAGACGGAGGCAGCAAAAGCTGATGTTCTTGCTCCATTTTGAATAATTTAAGCTATGAATATCTTGTTCTCCTATTTACAGTAGAAACACAAGACCTATAGGCTTTATCTTCTACATCCATCACCTACAGGGAAATGGAGGGGAAGCACCACTGGACAAGAAGCACAGCCTAAGCCTGGCAACAACATCTCTGCCCTCTGTTGACTAAAACAGATGAGGTCATCAGGTCATTCCCTTAACTCCCCAAAATCTCATCATACATGTTTCAAGGATTCAAGCCATTAATCTGCTGAAAACTTTGAGAGGAAACAAGAGCCAACAATTGTAATTTATAGGTTAAAGAGGAAAAAAATGAACAAAACCCAAAAGAACCACCTATGTATGAGAAGGCAGGAATTTAAAATTTCTCACCTCAAACAGCTGCATATCTTAAAATGGAATAAATTTTAAGTATACCATAAAAATATATTCTTCATCCTATTTGCCACTTAACTGGCGCTCTTTTTTCTGTCTGTACAAAGACAAGCCTTAGGCCCTCTTTAATTGATATTCATGAGCATAATTTAATAGCTGATCCAGTACTGGAGATGTACATTTCATATTTAATTGTAAGTGTTACTTGGAAGTAGCCTGGAAGAAATGTAATGAACATATTGGTTGTTTAGACTGCTTCAAATGCTTAAATCAATACAACATTGTTTACTTATTGCAACTTATTAGCTAAGTCTTTTTTTGTCACCTCTCTACTTTTGTGCAGCAACTAGCGAGGTGGCAGAAAAACAGCACTCAAAATGCATTATGTTTATCTGATTTTAATTCTTGCCGGTCCTTAAGTTGACCCTGCAATGGAGACCAAACAGCACTAAATATTTATGTACACACATACACATATGTATTACATAAAAATATTATATACACAGTTTTCCTATGGGAGAAAGTCTTAATTACCAGGCTAGATCCTCAAGCTGAGCCACTTCACAGGGACATCCTCTCCTGTTTCTCAAGGTTGCACTCAAAGAGAGGGGCAAACACCTCCTCATAAATATCCTCCAGCCTTTCCTCTATTGCAAAGCTTCTTTGTGCACAGGACCCCTCAAGCAGGCAATAAAATATCTTTGACAATGCTGAAAAAATCCTTATACAGAGTAAATATCAGAAACACAACACTGCGCTCAACAGAAGCCACCAGGAAATTTTAGGGCAATTGAAGGGTACTGCCTAATGCTGCAGAAGATACAACTCCAGAAAGCTGTTATAGATACCACCTTTGACTTGTTCTTTGCCCAGTGACTGTCTCTATTTCCAGCAGATGTCAACTGTGCAATGTATTGTTATGCTTTATTCATGCACTTCAGGATTTAAAAAAAATGAACACATTGTCTGAACTGCCAGAGTATATTATGGTAATACCATATTTGAAGATTCTTATTTTCTCCATATATCCAATTATTTTTCCTCCCAGGCTCCAGAATCAAAAATACAGGTGAGAGAAAACACCTACTCAAAGCTCAAGAAATTGAAGGGGGTTTTTTGAGTGTGTCAGAATTGCTGGCAAAAAATCACCAGTCCCCAAAACCACTGATCGCATTGAAAATAGATTATCAACTGGCACAAGTTCAGCTGCTGTTATATATGATCTTAGTTCCACTTCTAATTAGTTTTCTTTACTGTTGAACATGAAAGGAATTTCAACATTTGTAGGCTGTTGTATCTCTAATGACTAATGATTTTCTGTGCTGTGGTACATTGAGGAAAATCACAGTTATACTCATTTGGTTTTGGCCAATGCATTTTTAGCTCTAATGTTAGCACCACAAACTGCTTGCCCTGCACTTGCTTTCCTCTGCCTCCTTCTCCCAGTTTCTCAAGGCTTCTTTCATCATCTCCTTTCAGCAGTTTAAATTTACACCATTTCAGGAGCATGGAAGATCCAGGATAAAGTGTCACTAAATGGAATGTGCCAGAGGGACGCAAACCATGGATTAAGAGCACCAGCTTTACCAGACTTGACTACTCTCTAATAAGCACTCATTGTCTGAAAAATTATCAGAGAGGTTTCCTAATGTTTCAGTTGTAAACTAGTTCTGTTTCTCAGAGAGCTGGAAATATTCTGTCAGCAACTAGTTTTATCCCACAGATTACATGTGGCTGTCTGAACATAATTTAATTAAAAGAGCAAAGCAACATGATTTTTTTGTCATTTAACTGTTTTAGTTTAATTGTAACATTTTAAATATTTTCCAGCATTAAATTATCTCAGAAAACAATTCTTCATTATTTTTTTTAGCTTGCTTGAGACACTAAAATTTAATAACAGCATTATACAGATGGCAAAATCCATACTGACATGTGAATTCACCTATATGTTACAGGAAGAAACCCAGCCTGGTAATGAGAAGCTGACTCACACCCAGGTGACAAATTAGTCTCTTACGGTGTTCTTGTCATTTACAGAACTATGAGTTACAGTGAACTGGTTGTCAATGATAAGTGCAGAAGGGAAAGCCCTGAATATGAGCAACTCCTCATAAAGAGTTACTTCCAGCAAGAAACACCAGTTGCACAATGCCAGTGCAGCAGAAGGATTGTGCAATGCTTGTCATCTGCCAGCAAAATCCTTTCAGCTGATGGATAGATTTTGCTCCTGAAACTACTGCAAACAGATTTACAATTAAGACAGAAATTTGGTTTTGTGGGAGCAGGAAGGGTAGGTAGACAAGGATGACCCCTTAGGATTCAATAGAAAACATTTACTGGGACCAAAGTAGATCTCTCTTCCCTGCTGAAAACCAGTCTTACACTTTTCATAAGATCAGAGTACTATACACCATAAACCAGCATTCTGATGTCATAGAGGCCTAATATACCCCTCAAAACCTCATCAGAAAACAACAGCTGCCATTCAGCCCTGCTTCACCTGTGGGCAGGCATGTGGAAGGAGCAGAGGCTTGAAGATCTCCATTGTTCAGTCAGCTAGAGTCCTCCACACATCATTCATCAAGTCGGAAACTCTGAGCCTCTGAGACTACATCATCAATGAAAACCTGATTTCTGCTTGATACTCTAAAGCCATCAAATTAATCCTGTTGGTGCTGCTTCTGAAAAAAAAACTAGGCAGAGCCAGATATTTTGTGGTACTATCCCCCATCTCATACACAGATGTGACAGGGTCAAAACATGCCCTGGTACAAACTTACCTCTGGAGACAGAAATATTTGCATAGAGAAAGCCTCTGTTTTCCTACCAGCAGCAATAAATATGATTTTCACTCCGTTTCCTGAGGGAATAACACATCAGCTCACGTTGCCTGAGCCATTTTTAAATGTTTGTTCTTGGATGTAAAATCTGAAAGTCCCCCAATCTTAAACTCAAGTAAAATTTCACTCCCCACCTATTACAGTCCTATGCCTCATTATTTGCAGGATCAAAAATACAACACTTGACTGATTTTTTTTCCTTTTTAAAAATAAATAAATACATAAAGAAAGCAGGATCCCAGGACTGCCTCTGCTGCAGAGGCTTTTCAAAGCACAGATACAGTTCCCCATCTATGTTCTCTGACCTTAGTCAGTGCTGCAAATAAATCAGCACTCCCCACTGAAAAAAAAAATGCTGTAAAATTATTCTTTTCCTTCTATCAACCATCTCTGCCTGATGTTCATCACAGAAACATGCACCTTTAACAGATTTTCTTTCCTCCTGCCCACCTTCCTCTTTTCCCCAGTGCTCCAAACAGAAGAAAACTCTGGTTCTAGCCATCTCAGCTGTTTCCCAAATACACGTATCCTTGGCCACCAAACAATTACTGAAGTTAAATATTATCTTCTGCTCCTAATGCCACGAGGTGGAGAATGCATGCTGACAGCTATTTACAAAACAGCAGCTTCCAGTGCATCTACATAGTAATGTCATAGCACAAAGTAGAGCTCACACTGCAGTTTCTTGAAGCATCATATTCCCTGTGTGGCATTGCATTCTCCTGACTGAGGCTGGAAGGCTAGAGGCTAAAATAAAACAGAAAAATAGCTTTTTTATAAGCTCATAGGAGCTAGAGACAGTCTAAATGCTATGCAACGGTATTAAGAAAATAAATCTTCAGGAATCAGTCCCCAAACAAACAGATTTATTCACATCTCTAGACCCACTTCTTTCCTCCCTTCCGAGTTGGAAAGAACCCAAACCTTTCATGAAAATGTTTTTTAAAACCCAATCTAGGATTTGCTGTTCTGCATTTTATGCAATATACATGGTCTTTCGAAATCTTGTAGAACAAAATGATTACCCTAAATTATTGATCAAAGGAAGAATAACATAGTGGCCATAAGATTACACTGTCTACTACATGAAGATGGTGCTCCGTGGTGAATGTACTGACAATGCTCATGTATCATGACAAAGGCTCATTTCTAATTACATGATCTTATTACACATTAAATATGAAAGATATTTTTTTAAATTTCTATTCTAAGTTTGAAATATTGCCTCAGAAGTAAATAAAGGGATGTGAATTTAATAACAGATAAAGATGTAAATATGCTCATTTAAACAAGCAACTGCAGAACATCACACATGTACAGCGCCTTTCATCCAAGGACTTCAAAGCACTTCAGACCCGCTCATCAATTAAACTTATTTACATCTCTCACAGGGCAGGCGAAGCATAGAAGAACAATAATGGAATAAAAAACAGAGATGCCAAACAGCTGGCCATATACCATTCCAGGAAAGGTGGCTCTCCAAACCAAACCTGGATGGCAGTTTACTAGTGGATCATCTCCAAACATACAGTTCTCAACAAGAAAGAAATCTTTCGCCTCACCCCTCTCCCTAACTTCACAACACCCTTGGGTAAGAGGTAGCCAGAAAGAGCCAAATCTTTCACTAGTCTTAGGAAAACCTAGGTTACTACTGTCCCAACAGCACACTTTGACTGATAAAGCATATCAAAGATGCCAGAGCCAAGAAGAGACCCATTGCTCCAAGAGCCCACACTCACCTCCAAGAGAACAGAACTATAGCCCAGCTCTCCCCTCCATCACTGAAATGACACGAGGGCAGATCATCACTTATCTCTCTAGAAACTTCAACTGCACTGGTGAGGATTTTCTATCTTAAAAAAGGCCCACGGAGGCTGCCTCTCAAAATTAAAAGGAAGAAGATCCATATCTTGGCATTATTGGCAACAGCTGTTCACTATTCATCAAAATGAGTTTAGCTGTGAATAAGTAGCATGTGTTATATGGCCTTAATTAGAGATGTGCATTCTCTGTAAAATCCTTGTAATTAGTGACAGAAGAGCTGCTAATTTCTCTGGTAGAAATGGATTTACCACAACAGGTTTGGTAGCACCTTGTTTTAGAGGCAGGTATCTGCATAAGGCAAGAGTTTTGATCATTTTAATGGCATTTTATTTTTGCTACTTATTGAGATACGGTCTTGTCTACAAATCATGCAAAACAGGTATAATGTACAGTGCATCTGCAATTCCCAATCCTGAAGTGAGAGTACAATGCTTCATTTATATTGACTAGTTTTTTCTTTATCATAATGGATGGGTTCATCCAGAGCCATGTATGCTGGTGTCAGCAGGAAGTATCAGGAGACACCAAATACAGCAGAGTTGGAAGAAAACAACAGTTCCAATGAAAAAAAATGCCCCATCTTCCACCTCTCCCATAGATATAGATAATGGCCTCCATCCAACCAGAAAACTAAAATAGTAATTTGTGATTTATAATGGTCATAGAGCAGAAGCAGTAGTCAGTCCTAATGGCAACCAGCTAGGGAACTACCCTGGCTAACGTTCATACCACAGTTTTAGAGGACAAGAAGATGAACAAGTCAATTACAGAATGTCCTGCTCCTCATCTTTCCCAAGTAATTGAAGATTCAGTATCATTTTTACTGAGTTATTTTTAATTGGTCTCATTTGCTGAAGTAAATTAGGTGTAGCATTGTCCTCAGTATGATATATGCATCTGTGTAAATCAGAACTAAAACGTGAAAAAAATATAAAGTACTGCCATGCAAAACAGTCAAAATCAGATAAATGCAATTAATTTCTAAGCCTAGCCTTGAAAACTTATGATACTAATCTATTTATTTGACTGTTACTGATGGTTTCCATCAAGGTCAGGAGAAATTGCTCTATTAATAAATGTCTCCTTGCACCTGACAACAATAAAACTCTCCCTAGAGTGCAATGAGCTAAAATCCTGTGACCTCAGACACAGACAGTGAGGTGGTGGAGTGGTGTTTTTGGTAAGGTTAAACAATAAACACATTAATTTCAGGGTCAGATTTTGCAGAGTTTTAAAGTTGCCAGCTGTCCTAGGATCCTTATTTGTGGATGCAGACCACTTTTTGGAAATTAGGACCCCAGCATCAGGAATGCAAACACTCTTCACCATTCAGCTATTAGTTAATGTTGGGCTTTCCTTGCTGCTGAAGATTTCAGCAGGAAAGGTACTGATAAGGACAAGGATTCAGGACAGACAGGAAGGTAAATACTAGTCTAGACTAATTCAGTAATTTGTTTCCGTTGCCTTCTGGTGTCAGAGCAGCCTGCAGGCTCCTTCTAGAAATAGGTCCACCCCAAGAAGGCCCCTCAATAATTTTTCATTAGGTCTTTCTCACTACCTTTCCTGTTTTCACAGAACACATATTTCATGAGTCTGTTGAGAAAACAGCAGTGGCCGTGTCGGGTATGCTGTGATACAGCATGTAGGAATGAAAACACCTGAAAAGGAGAAATGATCAGTGAAGATAAGGACGTCATCACTACATCCCTAGCCTTAGTTTTAACTGGTGCTGTATTGACTGCCAGAAAAGCTTACAATCTGGACGCAGCACTGCCTTAAAACAAGTCTAGCACACACACACGTGCAGATCTAGCCTTATATTTGCCTTTTGTTTCGGGGGTGAGTACAGCCTAGCTCCTGTGCTGCTTCTGCTATCACCAAGCATCGTGCTTAGCTGCCTCCCTCCTCCTCCTGCTCCAAGGCACTAACACTTCTGTCGCCTCAGCCTCTTAACTCCACATTTTCCCACCTGCAGCACTCAAAAGGAGAGTCTGGAAAGAACATTATAATTCGTGGCTGCAACTTGAGCTGCCTATATAGCAAAGCTGGGGGATGTGGTTGCAGAGGTCTAGACTAGGGAGCATAACATACACCAAACTGCAACTTATATTTATTTAATGGATAGGTATTACATGAAATATTTTTCATGGAAAGGGTCATTGGGCACTCGAACAGGCTGCCCAGGGACGTGGTTGAGTCACCTTCCCTAGAGATGTTTAAGGGACGGGAGGACGAGGTGCTGAGGGACATGGTTTAGTCTTTGATAGGAATGGTTGGACTCCATGATCTGGTGGGTCTTTTCCAACCTGGTGATTCTATGATTCTATGAAAGGCTGTGAGGGTTCTTTCCTGATAACATTTACATCAGAAATTTTGCCATCAACTGCTGTTTGATTTCACCTGTGGAACCAAGCGGATCCTTGTGTAAAGTTTTTTCCGCACCTACTCCTTTTTTCTTGTCATTGTCCCAGGCAACAGCTCACCCAGCACAGACACTTACTCAGAGGGGGCATCGGCAGAATGCATTCCCCCGAAAACCCAGCTCAGGGAAACCCCCAGGAGGCAGAGGATAAAGCCCTCAAACCCCATTCCAGCACACTGGCTGCACCAGGAGGTGCGTTGCATTAATGTGGCACCAACTGAACTTTGGGCCAGGGAAACAACTGGTGATACACAAGCCATGGCACTATGCCATGTAATATAATCTGCAGTGAGCAGAGATGAAGCATAAAACAAATCTAGCATGAGCTGCTTGTCAGTAAGTGATACCCCCTTGATAACTGAAAGTAGAGCAATGGCCTGTAACAACCAATCTAGAGGAAAGAACAGTCACAGTGCAAATAAATATTTGCTCCATTTTCTATAAGAGAAGGAAAAAGCTTTTTTTTCTTGCCTTTGACTTGCCTCCTGCTTTTGCTTTCTGTCCCCTTCCAATGTCCAGCTGCTCTTGGCTTTCTTGATGGGTGACTCTTCAGTGCTACTTTAAAGCAGGACTGCGGAAGACACTGAGAGAGGTAACTGCAGGTAAAATATCCATTTCTACCATGTCTTACCAAAATGCTGTGCAGAAGAGCGGATCAACCAGCCAAGTCATTAACAGAATTTAGAAGACCCATGGCAGCAGCACAGCAAAGACTAATTGCACATGACTTGCTGAAGTCATATGTATTATAATTAGCTAGTTTAACTCCATTTATCGAGGTTGTTAAAGAGTATCAAAAAAGAAATGTATTTCCTTTGACTTTAAACAAGAGAAGAGCTATGTAAATCCAGCAAATATTTGATTCACAACAGTTGGAAGCAAGGCAAATATGCTGCTGAGCCAAATGACATGATAAGTGAGAAACCAGCACCTTCTGAAGACAAGGTGTGAACCTGGATGAAGCTGCAACTATGGTCTCTTATTGTAAAGGTCTTCTAAACTTGGTTTGAGCTACACTGAGCAAGAGGAATGGATGCAATTTTAAAGGAAAATATTTGGCACCATTTTTATTCAGAGTCTGAATACTGGCAAATGTTCAGATACCACAGAACAGATATTCTTCCTCAGCTGAAAATTGGTCTACCCAGGAAAGGAAAATCAATACCTTTCCTGCCTGTTTGGACAGCCTCAGTCTACTGCCTGCACTACATTTTCATGGCAATTCAGCCATTGGGAGGAGGTGTCTGAGCAGCAGGGATGCTCCTCAGGCACAGTTGACCTGGGAGATGGGACAGTCCCCAAACATGTTTCATGTGGAAATAAACCGTTTCCAGTATTCAACTGAGAAAGAATCCCAGTTTTCCCCAGCCCATAAGTAACAAGAAGCCCGACTGACTCTTGGGCCCCATAACTTGATGTTTACCTGTTAGGACTGCCCTTGCTCTGTGCCAAGCAAACACTTGTTTTAATTGGAGATTTTTTCACTATTGAAGTGTCGTATCTCAAATAAAATTAACAGTTGGAGATGAGGCTTCACACTATGGATCTGGCAGAGGTGGGGGACCTTTTGTCCAGGTGGCCCATTGCAAACATGAAAGGGTTCTGTCTGATGCTATGTAAACTCAAGGCAAAAAAATAAAAAGACACCTCACAACAAGTAAAATTCCCCTCAAACTGTTTTTTCAGTCATACCTTGACCCAGCGGTGGCAGGGTGACAGGAGAAGGTACAGCTCAGCCACGGCCAGCATGGGTACTGTGAACAGGTACTCAATAAAGCCTACAGAAATCCACAAAAAGTCATAAATACTCCTTCTCATCCCCAGCTCCACTAATTTTACCACTTACTTTGTTTCTTTTACAGTTTTGGCACAGGCTAAACAGCGCTTTCATGCCTATGTGACACACAGATGGATTTTCTCACTCATGCGAGTTGTTGTATAATGAGGAAAGGCTTGGAAAAAGTAGGTCATTAAAGTATAGTTACGGTATCTGCTTTTATCCCTACAATTGCTTTCCCTTTGGGACTGGCCCAATTTACAGTCCTTTCTATTGAGAGGTTTCACCTACCCTGCAGAGATGTAGGGCTTTCATTTTAGGAGCTCAGTGGTGTTTGGGGAACACGATAATCTTTACAAGGAAGGTGATTTTCAAGATCAGCCTTGCCCTTTATTAGTATAATTCGGGAAAAGGAATCCAGATCAAAGAGGGGCTTTAGTGTCAGGCCATAGCAAAATAAGGGCCAAGTGGAGCAACATTTTCTTATGCAGAATTTCACTTTTCTCCTGAAGTAACCAGTCAGCTGCTGCCTGTGAAACAGAGCATGCTCAGGGTGGAAGGGTCTCAAGTGCCTCCCAAAGTGCTCCAGAGGGATCTCAACAAATGGCCCTTTTTTCTGCCTTGGAGAAACACTCCTGCTTGGAAGGAATTACCAGGAAGGGAAATCATAGCAAGCAGATCATTTTGATAACAACGCTCTTCTAGATCATAAGAAATGAGCCCTTTCAAAGGTCTGGTCAAAATGCAAACCTCTCTTCCACCTTCTTCTCACTTGGAGCTGCACCTCTTGCTTCTCCTGTTTTCCAATCAAAACTCTCTCTTGTCAATTTATACCACTCTGACAGCAATAATTTAATTCCTTAGAGAATGTCAATGAATATATTGGCTAGGCAAGTTTCAAATCCTATTTTTCCTTTGGGAAGAGAAAAGACAACTTAATGGAGATCACAAATCTGTTTACAAGTAAGCACTTTCCCAGCTGAAAGTAAATGAAGCAATGGCTGGTATTAAAGCATCCCCCTGCCCATGGCAGCAGCAAGACCACATTCACAGCACATCCCACCAAGGAGAAGGACTTTCTCTCTGAATCATGAAATGCTAATGAGCCCACAACCTGATTTATATGGCAACAGCCTAGGCGCCTACTTCAGGGACCGTCATGAAACGTGTCAGGTACACTGGGCTTTAATTATTCCCACATCACGCTTTCACTAAATCTGAATAATTTACAGCTGGGTGTGCCTATTTCTATGTGGATGATAAGCAAGCATGGCCCCTGGGGCTCTCCCCTATCTAACATCTCTTGAGGCTTCTGCTCAGTTTTGCCTAGATTAATTAAGGTCTGAATTCAAGTTTTTTGTCAATGTCTTGACTAAGGTTTATGGGTGTCCTTGGGGACCCTAAAGAATAAGTAAATATTTAAACTAGCCCCACTAGTGTAATTGAATGCTTTAATTCATGCTGGTAGACCGAGGCAAGCAAATTCTTCCATAGCTACTATTATTTATTAAATAAAATTAAAATAGAAAATCATTCTTGTTGCTTTGCCAGAGTGTGTGTTTCTACTAAGAAGCTGCTCCTTACATTCATGAACCCCGGGTTACAACTGCTTAGCAAAGGACCAGGGGACTGTAGACTTTTTATACTTTTTTTTAGTTAAATACCTAGCTGTAGCCCACAATAAGACAGCAAAGGTGGTACCTAGTGACCTCCTGAGGGCCACAGACACATTTGGAGAGCTGCTGGAGACAGCAATGGGTGGAAGAGACGTCTCTCTCATGCACGCTGGGTCCAAGTGGAGGCGTGTGCCTGCCATCACATGCTCTGCAAAACCTTCCTAGTGCTCACTAATCCTTCAGACAACAGCAGCTGTTCCAATAACAGCTTTTTTCCTTTACGATGAAGCACGTTCTAACTGGGGGCTGCATGGGGGCAGAAGTGGTGCCCTAAGCAGGAGCACAGATCCCACTGGCTATCAGGGCTCAGAGCTAGGTGGGAGACCAAGTCCTGGACAGGCTGGGTGCCACAGGTCAGACCTTCTGTGCCTCTAGCTCCTGCCAGCCTGCATCCACCAGCCAGTACATCCCTCCTGCTGGCACCCACCAGTGACCAGCCCCAGCCTTACCCCAGGGGTCTCTGTGAGTCAGGCATCCCCAGCCTTCTCCAGAGAGCACATTAATGATTAACACAGCACTTCTGTGCTCAGTAATGATGTGCACAAGGTAATCACTCCCTGTTAATCGGTGTCAGTGCTAGATTAATGAGCAACACACCTCCACCATCCATTTCACAGCCTGCATTGCCAACATACCCTCTTAGCAATGATCCCTATTTATCAGCTATTGCCAATGCATTGCAGCTGCTAGTGTCTTGCAGCCCCTCTGCCCATGCCAGCACCTGGGCTTCAGGCTTGGCATAGACCAGCCTGAGTGGAATTTCACCCTTCACATGCTGCTGCTGCACCTTAGTGACAGCACAGAACAAAATTAATTGCACCTGCTGCGTGTGTATTAACATTTAACAAACAGAGGCAAAAGCAGATGGAGAGAGTTTGGGGTCTCATACATACAGAAGAAATTATCAGTGTTGATTAAATATTCATTTTTGCATTCTAGACATTGAATATTATCATAAATCACAAGTCCTTCACATGGCAGTGATTGCACTTAAATACATACTGCTCACAATTTCTTGTATTTCTGTCTCTGGAACCAAAGTTTTAGATTTTTAGTCCTGCAGGCAAAAGACAGAGATGTATTGAAAATTAAGGCACCTAAATAATTAACCCCATGCCTGAGTCTTAGAGGCAATTTAATAAAGTACTCTCGGAGACCCAGCTGACAGTGAGTAATATCTGTTGTCACTGCATCTACACAGGCTGCAGAAACAATTTTATGTTGCCATTACACCATAATGCTTAACTGTTTGTGTTCTCATGAGAGGAGACGTTGGTCTGAAACCCAGTCATAAAAAATCCTTGTGCACGTGGGATAAGAGAGGAATAAACTTGAAAGATGAATGTGGGCTCCTCCTCCTGAGATGGAGCCACAGGTTCATCTGATACATGTTGTTAAACCAATATAACTTGTTGCTCTAAAAATACACTTTGGTTCCCTCATCTGGAATTACTTGAGGAAAGACAAGTTTTCCCCTCCATCTTTCCTGTCTCCATTTCCCAACTGTCCCATTGAAGACTGCTGAGGAAGGCTGGCACCCCTGGGGCAGAGACAGGATGCTGGCAGCAGGGTGTGCAGGCAGGAGGTCCCTGTGCATCACTTCAGTTGTGCCAGCACAGCCCCCCTGAGCACATTGTCCAGACGAGCCTAAGCATTTGGTGATGACTTGTTATATCCAGCACAGAAAACTGGCTCTGGAGTCTGCTCTACCAGGACCTGAGGGAGGCATTTTGCAGAAGTCTTCATTGTCCTGCAGATTTTCATGTGTACTTGATTAATTATATATAGACTTCTGATTGTGAATATGGTGCAGAAAGCATATACAACTTGGGTGAATCTATTCAGCCTAATTAACATCCATCCATGATTCCTGGATTATTTTTGTTGTTTTGTTGGGGGTTTTTTGCCTGCATATTACAGTGATGGAGAAACAGAAATTTCCTTTTTGTGTTTATTTGGAGAATTATTTTTCACGCCAATAGCCTCTGCAGCATGGCTAGGTTATAAACAGTTTATACAGATAGCTGAGAAAGTTGAATGCTGGGAAAACTGAGCGTGCCATTGCAGGGCTGGAGCCCAGGAAGACATGCCCACTTGCTGCAGCAACCACCACCCCTACATCACCCAACACACACCTTGAAGCAACTCAGTGAGAGCAACTGGGCTTTGACCACAGCCTTGGTTCTCCTTCCAGCAATACTGAAATGCCCCATGTCCTTCCCAGCAGCAGCATCTCTGCCTGTCCTGAGAGGGACAGAAAGGTCTCTGCATATGTTCCCAAGGGACCCCTGGAGAATTCTCCTGTCCTTTGACATTACAGGGAGATATTGCTGCTAGTGATGTGAAGTTGAGAATGGTGAGAACTGGCAGAAAATCTTTCTGTGGAAGAGTAATAAATGCTGCGGATGCATTAGGTGACAGCTGCGACTGCAAAAGAATCAATAGATGTTGTAGTGGTGTTTGTACTGAGATGATGGTGAGGAGTGGTTCATTTGCCAATGCCTCCTTAATGCAATCTCTGCAAAACTGAGCTCTTTTCATAATAACAAGTAGGGCCAGTTCTGATCCAGGAAATACATCAACTTCTTCTCTAGGATATATGCTCCAGCCATACACCATGTGGTTTCTCCTAACCCCAGGTCTGCCCACGTTGTTCTTGGATGGGTGAAGCTGCCTGATGTTCCTCTAAGTATTTCAAATGTAAAGACAACAAATATTAAACCCGATATTGCCCTCTTTTCCCTCCTTCGCCCATCACTCATGACAGTCCTGCCAAGTGCCACAGATAAATGACAGGCCACTCTAAGCTAATCTACAGTAATCGACTGGTAGCCCATGAGACGCCCTGCACCTGCCACTACTGAGCTGCTGAATTGGGTTTTTTTACTTCTGTTTATTAAAGAAGACTAGCACAATGCCCTGCAAGGCTAAAAATACTTAGCAAGGCTTAAAGAAATTATGGATTTATACATACTAGTGTTGTGGTTAAAGATCTCTGTGACTCACGTTGCCTGATGAGCTTATTCACTCAAGTGCTAAATTGCTGTCTGGGAATCCACACAGCCCTGTACATTTCTGTAGGTGCTAGTGAGCCAGGTCAGGGGGTGCTGATGCTGGAGAGAAAGTGACGCAAGCTCCTTTGGGCACTGCAGGTGGCTCCTACCAGCCCTGCCCTACTAGACAGAAATTGCTGGCACATCATACCATCAGCAGTACATTGTGACTGAAGTGTACCAGCCCTTTCATAGCCCTCCTAACCTTTGTTAGAAGTTTTTAAAAATACTTAAGTATTTTAAATGTTTTAAAAGACTTACTTCACCCAAAGCAGTATTTGAAATTAAACACTTCTCTACAATCCATTTTTCTTATGCTCAAAGCTGGCATTCACAAACACCCAAAGGACCCCATGTTCAGCCTGTTTGGGGAAGGCAATACTAAGGTAAGGTTTGGAGACTGAGATGTGTTTCCAAATCGGAGAGTCGGACAAAGCAGAGAAGCATTCAGACACTCCCTTTTCTCCTGTGGGGCAACCAATGTTGAACTCAGCAACTTGGTCAATTGTCAGTCCTGGGCCATACGCAGAAAAAAAAACCCCTTGCAAATCTCACCATTGTACAAGCGTGCTCTGCCTTTCTCAAGCATCCCTCCATTTACCCAGAAGCTTGGAGATCTTGAACTGATAGATGCTAATAAATAACTAGGTGTATCATGTATTCAATGGATTCAGAAGCTGCTTAATACATAGTCCACACGAAGGTGAAGGGCTATACAATATGCTACATGAAGTGTCATGGAAAGCACCTACTATTTGTTCTAAAGCAGTACCTCATGTCACAGTTCTCATCCATGAACAGCAGAAAGTTGAAGCATCACTTGGAAATTTCCAGAATCTCAGGCATGTCATCTTCATCCATAGTCAGTTCCCCAGCTCCTGATGGAAACAGGATATATTGTCTGGATATATTGCAGAGTCTATACAGCAGCTGTCTGTCTATGCTGTTCTCCAGCCACCTCTGTGCTGTTTATCTGCAGTTTTTCTTAACTCGTTAAGCTAGAGCTCAGCTCTGAGCAAAACCTGATATATCTCCCTTTTTTCCTGCTAATTGCTCCATTTCACTTTGCCCTTATCTCTCAGCTCTCCTGTACATCATCCTTCCATACACATGCTCTAATCTACACAGCTTCCAGATGCAGCCCACCTGCCTCCCTTCAAGTCACTCTCCACTGTGAAAGACCAGAGAAAGCACTAAGAACCACAGTGCTTCCTCCTGGTGGTTGGTTTACACCTGAGGGACACATCCTGACCCAGCTGAGACAGCAAATCATCGGTGAGACTCAGGAGATATATTCTGATAAATCCTAAGACCTGCACATAGGCATCCTAGCTTGTGGAACC
Source organism: Piaya cayana (assembly GCA_013389865.1). Classification (NCBI taxonomy): domain Eukaryota; kingdom Metazoa; phylum Chordata; class Aves; order Cuculiformes; family Coccyzidae; genus Piaya; species Piaya cayana. Next base: position 554,976 of record WAAB01014566.1, on the reverse strand, counting down.
ACAAGTGATTTATTTAAATGCCCAACCAGGAAATCACTTGCTAACAGAATTACAGCACCAAACAAGCAGAGCAGACAGGCTTGATCTGGCACAGAGCTGGCTAGTACAAAGTTAATCAGAATACTGAAACTCTCAGGGAGAGCTTATTCCCAAATCAGTGCTTTGCATGCTGTGGCTGCAGGAGTTTTCAGCCCTTCAGGAAACCTGATGCCCAAGCAGGGCCTCAGAGAGTAGAGAACTTCTTTATGTCTAAATCAGGGCAATTATTTAATTTAGACATTCAGTAGACACTGGGAATACAGGGAAGAAGTGGAGGGGAGGGGAAAAACAAATAAATCACTGAGTCTGAGTTAACTGTATAAGCCCTTTATAAACAGCTCATTTAGGAGAGAGGAATCCTACTGTTTCTTTTTACTTAAAGAAAACCTGTTCTTTTTCCTGTGTTCACTGTTCCTCCAGGAGTGTGCAGGACACAGCTCAACATCTGCTGCCCGTGGCCACTGGCCAAGGTTGCACTAATTGCTCAAGTATTTTGGCTTTCAAATATAACAAGATTGGCACTCCTGTTTAGTGCATGCCATGTGGCTTTCCTTTAAGTTATCACTGTTAAGCCCTTGGATCCTAGCCAAGTGCACATGAATAGTTACTCACTGCATAGGAAACGCTGTTTTGTTTAACTAGGCTGATGAAACCAAACCCAGTTGATGTCCAGAATCTAATCCTGCTCCAAGAAAGGGCTTTGAAACACCTTTCAAACCCTGGCAGTCCCTTCCTCTGAGCACAAAAAGGAGCAGCAAACATGGGAGTGAAAACAAGGAGGTGAACAAACACTGACAGCATGTTATAATGACAGAAATTGACGTCTCCTAAGGCTGTAACAAGGCATTTGCAAAGCCCCCACACATTTGTCTCTATAAGGGCCCTGGAGAGAAAAACAAGATTTGCCCCTTAGGCTTACACCTGGATCAGTGTGTTTTGCTACTTCAAACACCCTTGAGATCCAGCTGCCTACCTTCTCCGCGTGCCTCCCGAGTCTCCTCCAGAGCTGAGGCATTCTGGAGAGGTTCAGGGGAAACCACACTGTACCTTAACATAAGCAATTACCTGGGAGAATGCACTAACACACATCTTCTGTTTTAAAGACCGTAATTCCGGAAGAAAGCCTGGAGCAAAACCAACAGCTAGACACCATCCACAGAGGGAATGAAACTTGGGCTGTGCAAATGACTGCCCCTGACAGAATTGGAAGTTTCTGGAGTGCAGAACCTGCAGAGTTTCTTGAAGTCACCTGCATCCAGGGAACAGACAGATGGTGGCACCTTCAGCTGTACTGCTGTTGGACATTGGTTATCATCAATGGTGACATGACTTGGAGTTTCATAGCTCAGCCCTTGCTATGCATTACAGCATCTCCTGTATGTGACAGCAGGACTGGCAGCTCCAGGTCCTTCACATTGCAAGCAGAGCCCTGAGCGGGGCCAAGCCAAGCCACGTCGCAGAGAGTGGAGCAATAAGGTAATTTGCAGCAGGGCTTGAAGCTGAGCACCCTTCTGCCTGCAAAAGAGCTTCCTCCAGCTCTGAACATCCAGTTGTTCTGGACTAATTTTTAGTGATTCTCCCGGAGTTTTTCAGTACAAGAATTGCGCTATGTTATAGATAACATGAAAGAAGTACCTGTAGTGCGAATGAAGTTAGAACAGTCTGAACACTTAAAAAGCACTCAATTCCCTACCTCTGACACCCCAGTTTAATTACCCACCTGCCCTGAGTTATTGTAAGCAGCAATGAAATTCAGCTTCATGTACTTAACAGGCAGCTGAGGTAGGTGACTTGCTTTCACATTTTACTAGCAATGACTATAGCTTTCTCTACCATATAATGCATTTCCATCACAGCATTAATGATCTTTCTGACCTAAATATACGTCCTGGGAATAAAAATAACCTGTGAGGAATACAGCACTTAATCTACCAAGATTCTCCTCTCAGAAAGATATTGTCTGTTACAAATGTTAACCCTCGCCTTGTCTATTAATCCTAAGGGGACCAGTGATTAAATACTTTTTCAAACCTTCTAGTCCCTGGTGTGCCTGTGATTCAGAGTTATAATCACTCTGTGTTGTACATGCAGTGATAGGAACGGGCAATATTCTGTTATTACAGTGGGCTTTTGCTGCTGTTTTCTGGGCTGCAAAGGCATGATTGCATTTAGCACATTTCTTGGCTCTCTACCTGAACTAATGATATAAACAATATTTCATGACTTGGAGAAGGGCTACAAGGGAAGCACAATCCTAGACATACTTGCAAACAGAAAAGAAAGATATGAATTGCAGAACAGAGGGAAGACGTAGAAACACAACCAATTGGAGATGCTGCTCTAGCATGAGAAAACTGCTGTAACTGGGATATGAACAAGGATTTTTCTGAGTGTTCTTTGTCTGTGTTTGGCCTGGATTCACAGTGTGAATTCAGCTTGCTACAGACATACCTGCACTGGGTGACCAAGCCCATTACCCACCTTCTGGTTGTCCCAGCTCTATCCTGATGGTGCTCCTACCACTCACACAGGAGCAGTGTCAGGACATCTGTCCCACCACCCTCTGGCCCGTACGTGTTCACTGGCTTCATTGTAAGGGCAAATCCAAGCTCCAGATAAACTACAGAGAGGAAAGCTACACTTCTCTTCCCACTTAAAAGATTCAGTGGGTAGCCAGTTACAGGGGTGGGAGTTAAGTCTATCAAATTAATTTTAATTACAATTCAAAGAAAGAAAAGCCACTTTAACATTTCTAATCAACAGGCATCTAATGAAGCATGTTAGTTCCTCTAGTCTGAACATAGTAGGAAATTTTCTAAGATAATTTACTTCATTAATATTCAGCTAGAAGTGGATCATCCAATACTTTGCATGGTAGCAATGAGATAAAATATGTCAAAAGGAAAATTTTATATTTGATATGGACATTAAGCTTCATAAGTTTCATTCTCTCTTACAAAAAAACCCCACTTCTGACTGAAATAAAACATTACAACCCAGATCTACCAGAATGATTNAAAGTTGCCAGCCTTTTTGAAGAATAACAGCTTTAATGTAACAGTTCAGTTTTCACATCTTCAAGCTGAGACTGATTCGGATTGCTTGATTGCAATGGAGATTGATAAAAAACCCAAACCAAAATGAAAATGTTGAACGGAAGAGCCCCAAAGGGGTCAAAGTCTGACTGGATTCCTGAATAATAAACACAATAGAGCAAGAAACAAGGATGAGACCCACCCATCTAAACCCACTGAAACTTTAAGAATTTTATGCTATTTGAACCTAAGTAGCCATAGAGTCCTATTAATAATCAATAACCAGTCAGCCCAGTGAGTCACTCTCCAGCATGCTGAACTGCCTGACCACACATACCCTCAAAAGACCTGCTCTGGATGTCTGTTGGTAAGAGTTAATTTGCTGCCCTTTCTGAAACAAAGGACTACAGATGCAAGGATTTAAATGTCGGAGAGTTACATGTTGGTCTGCATCCTGAATAAATGAGCAGGTTTTTCATCATCGGGACGTTTAGGCATGCATATTTAGAAAACATTAGGTTACTTTAAAGTCCAACCTGATACAAATAAGTAAGAACCTGTGCTAGTTTTTCTTTCAGTATATATGTAAACAACATTATTCTTTCTTCTTCTGCTTTCTCTAATGAATTTTAAAGGTTATCCTTACAAAAGAGATTATTCCAAATAGCTGAAAGAGATGAAATCATGAATATCTGAAGACCTATTTTCTGAAGATGTCTGTCTGGATGGGGAGAAGAGGCTGCAAAAAGTGTCAACAGCCACTTGGACTCTTTTCCATCCTATCAATGAGTAAATTCAAATTCAAAATTTTTTTACTGCTCTTAGATCTCTTTCTGCAGAAAGATCAGATATTGGCTAAAATGTAATAGCTTTTTTTTTTTTTTAATATTGATGTCTATACAAATGTTCTGTGGTACAACCATACAGAACAGGAACAAACAGCTCTACAAATTTATTTCTGCTGGACAGAATTTGCTTCCATTCCTTCCCCAACAAATCTCACTGCAGCTCATGCATCAGACTGTGACTTGTTTCATTACACATCACTGGAAACTGCCCAGTACTTCTTTCCCATCCTTTTTCAACTGTGATATTAAAAAATACTCTAACCTCCCAAAATGAAATATTTAGGTGGATATTATGCCACCTTGGAGCAATTAGGTCTCTACTAATAAAACTACCTACTCAACAATTACTTCCATTCTTAAAAATATGATGGGAGGTACGAGTCAAGCTTCATACTGTTAATGGATTAAATTAAAGTATATTCTCATGATTCAAAGACACTTAGGTTAATTTAAGAATATATATTTTAGTAAAAACTCATTTAACTGCCATGTAATTTCTTGTGATTTCCTTTTCCATTATTGCAAATTAACAAGATACTTGGGAATAANCCTTCTGGTTGTCCCAGCTCTATCCTGATGGTGCTCCTACCACTCACACAGGAGCAGTGTCAGGACATCTGTCCCACCACCCTCTGGCCCGTACGTGTTCACTGGCTTCATTGTAAGGGCAAATCCAAGCTCCAGATAAACTACAGAGAGGAAAGCTACACTTCTCTTCCCACTTAAAAGATTCAGTGGGTAGCCAGTTACAGGGGTGGGAGTTAAGTCTATCAAATTAATTTTAATTACAATTCAAAGAAAGAAAAGCCACTTTAACATTTCTAATCAACAGGCATCTAATGAAGCATGTTAGTTCCTCTAGTCTGAACATAGTAGGAAATTTTCTAAGATAATTTACTTCATTAATATTCAGCTAGAAGTGGATCATCCAATACTTTGCATGGTAGCAATGAGATAAAATATGTCAAAAGGAAAATTTTATATTTGATATGGACATTAAGCTTCATAAGTTTCATTCTCTCTTACAAAAAAAACCCCACTTCTGACTGAAATAAAACATTACAACCCAGATCTACCAGAATGATTAGAGGGTCTGTGTTAATAAGAATCTTGCCATGCATTACTACCAGTGATGCAAAGCAAGATTGATTGCTTATTTTTAGCACCACAGTGCTGCCTGTGTCACAACACAGCATCACCAGTGAAGTCCTAGACCATGCAGCACCTGTCAAGTGTTGCCTTTTCCCAGTACTGGGCACCCTGGGTGTCCAGGCAGTATTAGTTTCTGGGAGTATACTTAGTTTTGTAAATACATAAGAATGCAACAGTAGTGGAAGAGCTAATCAGGAAAACAAGAGGAACAACCTCAGTGGGATTTCTGACAAGTGTTGCTTTACATTATTCCTGACACAGGAGTTGTCAACAAACCTCAAAAAGTTGCCAGCCTTTTTGAAGAATAACAGCTTTAATGTAACAGTTCAGTTTTCACATCTTCAAGCTGAGACTGATTCGGATTGCTTGATTGCAATGGAGATTGATAAAAAACCCAAACCAAAATGAAAAGGTTGAACGGAAGAGCCCCAAAGGGGTCAAAGTCTGACTGGCTTCCTGAATAATAAACACAATAGAGCAAGAAACAAGGATGAGACCCACCCATCTAAACCCACTGAAACTTTAAGAATTTTATGCTATTTGAACCTAAGTAGCCATAGAGTCCTATTAATAATCAATAACCAGTCAGCCCAGTGAGTCACTCTCCAGCATGTTGAACTGCCTGACCACACGTACCCTCAAAAGACCTGCTCTGGATGTCTGTTGGTAAGAGTTAATTTGCTGCCCTTTCTGAAACAAAGGACTACAGATGCAAGGATTTAAATGTCGGAGAGCTACATGTTGGTCTGCATCCTGAATAAATGAGCAGGTTTTTCATCATCGGGACGTTTAGGCATGCATATTTAGAAAACATTAGGTTACTTTAAAGTCCAACCTGATACAAATAAGTAAGAACCTGTGCTAGTTTTTCTTTCAGTATATATGTAAACAACATTATTCTTTCTTCTTCTGCTTTCTCTAATGAATTTTAAAGGTTATCCTTACAAAAGAGATTATTCCAAATAGCTGAAAGAGATGAAATCATGAATATCTGAAGAACTATTTTCTGAAGATGTCTGTGTGGATGGGGAGAAGAGGCTGCAAAAAGTGTCAACAGCCACTTGGACTCTTTTCCATCCTATCAATGAGTAAATTCAAATTCAAAATTTTTTTACTGCTCTTAGATCTCTTTCTGCAAAAAGATCAGATATTGGCTAAAATATAATGGCTTTTTTTTTTTATGTTGATGTCTATACAAATGTTCTGTGGTACAACCATACAGAACAGGAACAAACAGCTCTACAAATTTATTTCTGCTGGACAGAATTTGCTTCCATTCCTTCCCCAACAAATCTCACTGCAGCTCATGCATCAGACTGTGACTTGTTTCATTACACATCACTGGAAACTGCCCAGTACTTCTTTCCCATCCTTTTTCAACTGTGATATTAAAAAATACTCTAACCTCCCAAAATGAAATATTTAGGTGGATATTATGCCACCTTGGAGCAATTAGGTCTCTACTAATAAAACTACCTACTCAACAATTACTTCCATTCTTAAAAATATGATGGGAGGTACGAGTCAAGCTTCATACTGTTAATGGATTAAATTAAAGTATATTCTCATGATTCAAAGACACTTAGGTTAATTTAAGAATATATATTTTAGTAAAAACTCATTTAACTGCCATGTAATTTCTTGTGATTTCCTTTTCCATTATTGCAAATTAACAAGATACTTGGGAATAAATAGAAGCGCTCTCTCTGCTATAATTAGCCTGTCTGTCCCCGTGATTAGTTCATTCCTATTTTGTGGCAGGGAATTTAGAAATCCTAAATGTTCCAATAACATAGCAAATAGGAGGTTTTCTGAATAAACTAAGGTAGTGGTTATATTTTTATATGTTTGGAAAACCATCACAGTACAACCTAACCATCAATGAAACAAATGGATTTTGCTTCACTGAGCTATGAAAAGAAGGCCCAGAAGGACTGAAGCCAGGGTAAATTCCTCAGCCAAATAAACACCGGAGTTGTGATATGTTCATATCAAAGACCTGCCCAATTGCTTCAGCTGTTCTTGCATGCAGCAGGAGCACAGGGGATGATATATCACAGGAGTCATAGGTAAATGGCAAGTAACACCATCAGACATATCACTATAGCACAGCAAGGAAATGGTAAGCGGTAGTAAACCTTCCAGCTACCAGATAAACAACTCAAAGGGAACAAGGAAAAGGTCAGGAAAACTCTCAAAATGCATCTCTTAAACCATTATCTAAAAGCTGCTGTGTGTATTTTCACTTTTTCTTTGTGAAACTCAATGTGAAACAACTATGTGAAACAATTTTCATTGGAAAGCACAGTTCTTGTTTTCTGCCTCAGAACATAGAGTAGAGCATGTTTGTGGCATCCCTTTCCTTCCCACCCCTTAGAGTCCCCACCAAACTAGGGACAATGTCACATCCATGTGTGTGACCCTGCAGACATGCCATGTGTCATAAATGCAATATGTGGAAAATGCTAATCCAGTACAGAAGTCATGCAGGGGGGATGCAGCCATCAGGCCAGGTAGACAGGATGGTTCATTCTAAGATGCTTCTGCCCTGAACAGAGTGGATTACATCAGGAGACCTATAAAGTACAAAGATTTTTCTAGGCTTCAATTAATCATCCAAGTATTTGTAAAGCTGGTGGGAGATAAGGTTTTGGAAAAAAAAAATCACTTTTTAAAAGAATTAATTTTACCAACTGTCATTATGGTAAAAGTGTTATTTAAAATGTTTTCAATAATTCCAAATAATAAACTCCATGCTTTAAACGACCAGTGTTATTCAAACTTATTACTATAAAAAGAGAAAGCTCTTTATGGCAGTTGGATTTTTTTATTCTGCCCTGATAGATTAAATAATAAATTGAGGTCAAAAAAATAGAATGTCCTTAGGAAGAGATTAAAAAAGTGGAATTCTATTTTGAAAGGTAAGTTTTGNTGAATAAATGAGCAGGTTTTTCATCATCGGGACGTTTAGGCATGCATATTTAGAAAACATTAGGTTACTTTAAAGTCCAACCTGATACAAATAAGTAAGAACCTGTGCTAGTTTTTCTTTCAGTATATATGTAAACAACATTATTCTTTCTTCTTCTGCTTTCTCTAATGAATTTTAAAGGTTATCCTTACAAAAGAGATTATTCCAAATAGCTGAAAGAGATGAAATCATGAATATCTGAAGAACTATTTTCTGAAGATGTCTGTGTGGATGGGGAGAAGAGGCTGCAAAAAGTGTCAACAGCCACTTGGACTCTTTTCCATCCTATCAATGAGTAAATTCAAATTCAAAATTTTTTTACTGCTCTTAGATCTCTTTCTGCAGAAAGATCAGATATTGGCTAAAATGTAATAGCTTTTTTTTTTTTTTAATATTGATGTCTATACAAATGTTCTGTGGCACAACCACACAGAACAGGAACAAGCAGCTCTACAAATTTATTTCTGCTGGACAGAATTTGCTTCCATTCCTTCCCCAACAAATCTCACTGCAGCTCATGCATCAGACTGTGACTTGTTTCATTACACATCACTGGAAACTGCCCAGTACTTCTTTCCCATCCTTTTTCAACTGTGATATTAAAAAATACTCTAACCTCCCAAAATGAAATATTTAGGTGGATATTATGCCACCTTGGAACAATTAGGTCTCTACTAATAAAACTACCTACTCAACAATTACTTCCATTCTTAAAAATATGATGGGAGGTACGAGTCAAGCTTCATATTGTTAATGGATTAAATTAAAGTACATTCTCATGATTCAAAGACACTTAGGTTAATTTAAGAATATATATTTTACTAAAAACTCATTTAACTGCCATGTAATTTCTTGTGATTTCCTTTTCCATTATTGCAAATTAACAAGATACTTGGGAATAAATAGAAGCGCTCTCTCTGCTATAATTAGCCTGTCTGTCCCCGTGATTAGTTCATTCCTATTTTGTGGCAGGGAATTTAGAAATCCTAAATGTTCCAATAACATAGCAAATAGGAGGTTTTCTGAATAAACTAAGGTAGTGGTTATATTTTTATATGTTTGGAAAACCATCACAGTACAACCTAACCATCAATGAAACAAATGGATTTTCCTTCACTGAGCTATGAAAAGAAGGCCCAGAAGGACTGAAGCCAGGGTAAATTCCTCAGCCAAATAAACACCGGAGTTGTGATATGTTCATATCAAAGACCTGCCCAATTGCTTCAGCTGTTCTTGCATGCAGCAGGAGCACAGGGGATGATATATCACAGGAGTCATAGGTAAATGGCAAGTAACACCATCAGACATATCACTATAGCACAGCAAGGAAATGGTAAGCGGTAGTAAACCTTCCAGCTACCAGATAAACAACTCAAAGGGAACAAGGAAAAGGTCAGGAAAACTCTCAAAATGCATCTCTTAAACCATTATCTAAAAGCTGCTGTGTGTATTTTCACTTTTTCTTTGTGAAACTCAATGTGAAACAACTATGTGAAACAATTTTCATTGGAAAGCACAGTTCTTGTTTTCTGCCTCAGAACACAGAGTAGAGCATGTTTGTGGCATCCCTTTCCTTTCCTTCCCACCCCTTAGAGTCCCCACCAAACTAGGGACAATGTCACATCCATGTGTGTGACCCTGCAGACATGCCATGTGTCATAAATGCGATATGTGGAAAATGCTAATTCAGCACAGAAGTCATGCAGGGGGATGCAGCCATCAGGCCAGATAGACAGGATGGTTCATTCTAAGATGCTTCTGCCCTGAACAGAATGGATTACATCAGGAGACCTATAAAGTACAAAGATTTTTCTAGGCTTCAATTAATCATCCAAGTATTTGTAAAGCTGGTGGGAGATAAGGTTTTGGAAAAAAAAAATCACTTTTTAAAAGAATTAATTTTACCAACTGTCATTATGGTAAAAGTGTTATTTAAAATGTTTTCAATAATTCCAAATAATAAACTCCATGCTTTAAACGACCAGTGTTATTCAAACTTATTACTATAAAAAGAGAAAGCTCTTTATGGCAGTTGGATTTTTTTATTCTGACCTGATAGATTAAATAATAAATTGAGGTCAAAAAAAGTAGAATGTCCTTAGGAAGAGATTAAAAAAAGTGGAATTCTATTTTGAAAGTTAAGTTTTGATTTAATTGAACCTGGCTCTAGTAAATTCACTGCTTCAGAAACCATCTTATCTTGTTAATGAAGTTAATAACGATCTTCAAAGTTCTTTTAATCTAAGTAAAAACTAGTGTTGATAAGCAATAATGCGGATGCAGGAATGTTTGTGCATGAGTGGTAGGAAATGGTTTCACTCCCTGTTCAAAGTCAGGTGAGTGATCAGCCCCTATACTTGCTTAAGAGAGTCAAACATTCAGTATAAGCAGCAGACACCTGGATACCATTCGTTGTAGGGGGTCTGAAGATCCAGACAACCCAGGGCACAAGTTAAAAGCAGTAAGTCTCCCAAATGTATGCCCTTGGCTTTTCTTACAAGGTACACATAGAAGTGAAGCCTTCTTGGTGTGGAAGCTCTGATCCAGAGCTGTTCTCTTGCATAGACCTCACAGCTTTGTGTAGGTCAAAGTAACCTTACAATGGAATACCTTCAAGTTTGGTTTCTGAGCAGAAGTACTTTTCTTTACCTCTCTATGGTCAATGAATGCACACACGGTTGCCCAGACACACATCTCTGCTATGCTGAGACTCTGACAGTCAGTAAGACTTTGTTTTAATCTGAGATTTAATTTGGTAAATGCTTTCAATACATACTTACCTTAGAAGTAAAAGGTGGTGGTACATCAACAGTTTCTAGGAAAACAGTAAACAGTGGTCCCAAACCTTAGCTGTGGAAAAACAAATCTTCTAAACCTTTAAAAACTATACCTACACTTCAAACATTTCCTGCCACCGAGCACAGATCAGATACAACAAGTACAAAGAATAAACTGCTGCCAGAGAAATATTTCTGTGTAACTCCTCGTAAGTATGCGAGAGAGCTGTGCCTGTAATGTGATGAAAATGTAAAGCCCTATTTCTCTGAAAAGGAAAACAAAGTTTTTTTTTCTCAGCAGAGTAAATAACTGTCACATTAAATACACCCTCTATCCTCTCATCATCAACAATTGCTAGGATACATTCATTTTGACAAATTGGAGAGAATTCAGAAACAAACAACAAAATGATTAAGTGACTAGGGATATTGTCTTGTGAAAGAAGATTAAAAGGAGTAAATTTGGCATGGCATTGGTAAGTGATGACTATAAAGTGGTCACCAAAGGGTACGTATGCAGGAGAACCAGGAAAAGAATAAATTATTACTGTGACACAAGAATTATTCAGAGGTCAGTAGGTAAAATTCAGCATCACAGCATTTTAATGCCACATGAGATTCTTCTTGAGACAGAACAATGATGTCTAGTCTCTTATGCCATCTGGACACATGCAAAGTGAGTATGACAAATTGATTCTTGAAGGTAAACTTGCCTTTGCAATAGGTAAGAGACTGAGTGACATCCTGTCCTTCTCCATATCCCACCTGCATGCCAGAAAAGCACAGGTACTCATAGAGATTTAGAAGCAGTTGGGGTGAACAGGTTTGGGGTTTTTTCAGTATAAGGGTCTTCATGGTGCAGTGTTGGACCTGGCATGATGCAAGAGTCAACAGTGGCAACAGAAGGACAGGCACAGCCAGATGGAAGAGAGAGAGCAGAAAGGAAAGGTCAATTAACTTTGAAAGTGAGAGGGAGATTCTCCTGAGCAGTGAATGCACCTCTCTGTGTCTGGGCAAAACACTAAGTTGTTGCAGGGCACAATGACCCAGCTCCAGCTGTGCTGGGCAGCACCAGGATGTGAATATCATCATGTCAACAGAACCAAAGCCAGGAGTCCAATCACTGGACCAGCTACTTTGGGTCCAGTTAAAATTTAGGGACACACATTTTGTTTGGAAGAATCACGTAGAAAGTCATCTAAAGTCTAAAGCACAGAGGACCC
>WAAB01014566.1:520008-542265 GCA_013389865.1 Piaya cayana | reverse complement strand
GATGACTATAAAGTGGTCACCAAAGGGTACGTATGCAGGAGAACCAGGAAAAGAATAAATTATTACTGTGACACAAGAATTATTCAGAGGTCAGTAGGTAAAATTCAGCATCACAGCATTTTAATGCCACATGAGATTCCTCTTGAGACAGAACAATGATGTCTAGTCTCTTATGCCATTTGGACACATACAAAGTGAGTATGACAAATTGATTCTTGAAGGTAAACTTGCCTTTGCAATAGTTAAGAGACTGAGTGACATCTCTGCTCTTCTCCATATCCCACCTGCATGCCAGAAAAGTGCAGGTACTCATAGAGATTTAGAAGCAGTTGGGGTGAACAGTTTTGGGGTTTTTTTTCAGTATAAGGGTCTTCATGGTGCAGTGTTGGACCTGGCATGATGCAAGAGTCAACAGTGGCAACAGAAGGACAGGCACAGCCAGATGGAAGAGAGAGAGCAGAAAGGAAAGGTCAATTAACTTTGAAAGTGAGAGGGAGATTCTCCTGAGCAGGGAATGCACCTCTCTGACTGTGTCTGGGCAAAACACTAAGTTGTTTCAGGGCACAATGACCCAGCTCCAGCTGTGCTGGGCAGCACCAGGATGTGAATATCATCATGTCAACAGAACCAAAGCCAGGAGTCCAATCACTGGACCAGCTACTTTGGGTCCAGTTAAAATTTAGGGACACACATTTTGTTTGGAAGAATCACGTAGAAAGTCATCTAAAGTCTAAAGCACAGAGGACCCCGCTATTCTTACTAGCAGTGCAGTCCATGTGATCGTTGCCCCTCCACATCTCACTGCCACCCACTGTCATCTTCCCCAAACACTCCTGAAAGCAAACAGCCCTCACAACATGCTCTAAAAGTCAATAGTTTCAGGCATCAGAAAGAGTCAGAAATACAGTTTAAAAATATCCTAACTGCACTTTCCTGTAAGAGAACCAGGAAGGACACAGAGCAATTTTACCTGATGCAGAAATGGCTGGATTATAGACCTGATCAGATAGCAAACAAATGCAGATGTACAGAACTAAATAAAACGTTGCCTGTGATCTCTGTGTCAACAAATTAAATAACCATGTTGGCAACTTGGCAGGCTTCTGTTGTTTGCATTGGTAAATTAAGTTCACAGTCTTTGCAGTTGCAGGGGGATTTTTAATTTTTTTAGATTTTTTTCACAGATTTCATTCTTGCAAGTTGATCACATGGTATTTTGGGAAGATTGTCACTACAAAGGACTCAGTAAAAAAAAGTTCTGTGCCCATGGAAATGGCTCTCATAGGGAAATCTGGGGAAAATGGGAAAATTCTAAATCATAACTTTTTTCTGTGGAATGCTACTCTAAACATCCGTTGGCATTGTATTTATTGCTGAAGAAGCCACTGCTTCTGCTATCCTCAGAAGCAGCTATTTCTACCTTGGGGATATATGTTTGCAGGAAAAATCTGATTAGTTCTCACTGATTCTCAGAGAATAAACAGTAAGTACAAAACCTGGGACCGTTAACAACTCAGTCTGGACGACGACAGTCCCAGCCAGCATCTCCTGCTGCACCCCTACTCTTCAAAGAAATAGAAATGGCCCATTCCATCTTAACNCTGTGTCTGGGCAAAACACTAAGTTGTTGCAGGGCACAATGACCCAGCTCCAGCTGTGCTGGGCAGCACCAGGATGTGAATATCATCATGTCAACAGAACCAAAGCCAGGAGTCCAATCACTGGACCAGCTACTTTGGGTCCAGTTAAAATTTAGGGAGACACATTTTGTTTGGAAGAATCACGTAGAAAGTCATCTAAAGTCTAAAGCACAGAGGACCCCGCTATTCTTACTAACAGTGCAGTCCATGTGATCGTTGCCCCTCCACATCTCACTGCCACCCACTGTCATCTTCCCCAAACACTCCTGAAAGCAAACAGCCCTCACAACATGCTCTAAAAGTCAATAGTTTCAGGCATCAGAAAGAGTCAGAAATACAGTTTAAAAATATCCTAACTGCACTTTCCTGTAAGAGAACCAGGAAGGACACAGAGCAATTTTACCTGATGCAGAAATGGCTGGATTATAGACCTGATCAGATAGCAAACAAATGCAGATGTACAGAACTAAATAAAACGTTGCCTGTGATCTCTGTGTCAACAAATTAAATAACCATGTTGGCAACTTGGCAGGCTTCTGTTGTTTGCATTGGTAAATTAAGTTCACAGTCTTTGCAGTTGCAGGGGGATTTTTAATTTTTTTAGATTTTTTTCACAGATTTCATTCTTGCAAGTTGATCACATGGTATTTTGGGAAGATTGTCACTACAAAGGACTCAGTAAAAAAAAGTTCTGTGCCCATGGAAATGGCTCTCATAGGGAAATCTGGGGAAAATGGGAAAATTCTAAATCATAACTTTTTTNCTACAAAAGACTCAGTAAAAAAAAAAGTTCTGTGTCCATGGAAATGGCTCTCATGGGGACATCTGGGAAAAACGGGAAGATTCTAAATCATAACTTTGTTCTGTGGAATGCTACTCTAAACATCCATTGGCATTGTATTTATTGCTGAAGAAGCCACTGCTTCTGCTCTCCTCAAAAGCAGCTATTTCTGCATTGGGGATATATGTTTGCAGGAAAAATCTGATTAGTTCTCACTGATTCTCAGAGAATAAACAGTAAGTACAAAACCTGGGACCGTTAACAACTCAGTCTGGATGACAACAGTCCCAGTCAAAATCTCCTGCTGCACCCTTACTCTTCAAAGAAATAGAAATGGCCCATTCCATCTTAACCTCACACACTATGCACTAGGATTGTGGCAGGGTTCTGGGAAGAGCTGCTGGTGTTAATGTGCAATTTGCCACAGGAAGGAGCTCCTCTACTCATGAAGCATCCTTGCTGGAGTGCTGCTTTCTGCCAGACTGTCCCTGTGCAGAACTATGGGCTTAACATCCTCATTTGCTCCTGGGCTGAACTATTATATTTATTCAAGACAAAAAAAAAAAGCCCTTGTGGTTTCTAAAGCCTGTAACTTTCAGCTCTTCCAAGTGGTGCAGAAAACCAGCCCCTAAAATCAGCATTCCACATCCCCACTAAGCTGCTCTCCTGGAAGTATTCTTGAAGTTATATCTCTGCCCTCTGTGGCAAGACTGGAAGGAGAAGAGTCATTAGGACAGGGCAACCAATTCTATCTTCAATTGTTGATAATCTCAAGGGTATTAGGAAGCTCAGTGTCATGTGTTTTATCATATGATTGATTGTGATGATGCATCCTTTAAACAGCAATAGCCATCTTTGAGGCACAGAGGATGGTAGGTTTTTGTTGAGCAGTAATTCTCAATTACCCCATCATGACCTTGCAGAGATCTTTGATCATTCACAAGAAGGCTTGAGCTGACCAGTAAATAGAGTCCTGTGATAAGAAAGTTGTTATTGGCCACGGATGACTGATGGAGAACTGCTAGTTATTTTTTACCACAGCTTTTACAATAGCTTGCAGAAATCTTTTGGGGCCTCACTGTGATAGAGCCTGCATCTTTTGGGCAGGTGATCAGTAAATCTCACAGATCAATCTTCCTCATAATTTATAGCTACATCACTTTGATGAGGTCAAGTCATCAGGTTCACGCAGATTATGTTTGTACTGAGAATGAGAGTCTGTCTCTCCTGGTGGTATCACCTTGCCCATCCTCCCTGAAATGACTTCCCTGACATCCTCCTACAAGCAGCAATTCTATCAGCAGGTCCTCTTAGACAACCACCACGAAATGAATTGCTCAGACAGACAACAGCAGCCTCCTGCAAATACTTATCCTCTCAAAGACTCTCATCATAAAACTTTATGATACCTTTTCCTCGACAATAATCCAGTATAAACATAATTTAATGGTACTAGGAGGAAAACAACCACAGCAACAAAAACAACAGGCAATGATTGTAAAGTCTCTTATCTCATAATTTTTTCTTTCTTTCTGCTTATTCTCTCTCCTTTGTTTTAAATGTGTATTATTTTAGTCATGCTATCACTGGATTATTACATGCTCCCAATTATACTGCCATAAAGCCAGAGGTCTTTTGTGGTTATATTTTAAGTCTTCGCGGTATTTTTTTTTCACTTGTGAATTTGATTCAACTTTGCATTGGTTTACTTTTTATGCCTGCTATATCATTCTGTCCTACTTTGAAAAACAAACTGTGTCCAAGGGAAATGTTGGAGACAATCACACAAACAGTTCACAAGATATGCTCATTTTTCCCCTAATCTGAATTTGGTTTTGTTTACACACCAGAAGAATTTCCTACATGCAGTCCCACAGGTTACTTAGCAAGTCTATAACATCCCTAGTTGTGGCATCAATACCCTTGATATTTTTTCATGCTCAGTCACATCAAACTTCACTAAAGACTCAAGTCTCCTTTGGATACCTCTAGGTTAGGAGGTGTGTACTCTGAGCCTGTATCAAAGCCAGCAAACCAGTCTCTTAGAAAGTTATCAGATTTATTAGCCAAAAGAAGTGACCTTGCTGAGGATGCATCCAGCTCCTCAAGTTATATTACTAGAGGAGATGTAACTACACATTCTGTATAGAAAGAACATTAAAAAAAAAAAGCATTGAATTTTTATTCTGTTAACAGAAATTTCCCTAGAGTTCCCTGGAACAATTCAATACTCTTCCAAGGCAGTACAAATCCTTTCTTCTAAGCTTTAGCCTCTATTTCTCAGTCTCATTTGACCACCAGTCTGGTATGTGTCATTAAAAGGCCAGATGAGCAACGCTACAGTCCTGAGTCACTGGGTTTCCAATCCAAACAAACAAAATTAAGGAAAAATGGCTGGATTGTCTACCTTCTCCTTTTTACTCCCCTGAATATTTCAAACACAGGTTTACCTGCATAAATCCAACAAATTACTGCTATTACAACGCTCAGAAATGAAATACATCCGATATACTAAAGGTGGCTGCAGTTTGTAAACAGCTCACAAACTGGGATTAGAGATCATGCTGCTTTATCATTTGTCTTACTACCACAGCCTATTTCTCACACCTTGTCAGCAAACTGCTCGAAGAAAGCGCTATGTAATTGCACCCTGGGGTACTATTTACCCACTTTTCATATGCCAAAGCAAAACTGCATCCTGCTATTTGTCAGTGCTGGGTGTACCATGCATTCATATTTCCTTCTGGATGGGTGCGCTGGATGTGCACAGCCACCAGCAGCTCGATGAAGGTCTTGCTATGCTTGTCCTCCCCTGCCTTCAGTCTCAAGGTCCCTCCGCTCCCCTGTAAGCCTGGTAGCAGCTTCCTCTTTGCAATGCAGGTGGAATAACCATGTCAGATCACAACAAAACCAATATTAACTTCTTTAATTAAATTCACCCGCATTACTTATTTGAATGACACAAGCTGTTTTGAGCCGTGACTACGAACATGCATTATCAGCAGCTGCACAAATATAGAATAAAATAAGCAAATAATTCATAACTTTACTAAACAAAGATTTCACAGTACTTGTTTGTTCTAATAAATGCAAACACATAGAAATATTTTTAAGCAAAGAGATTCTGCCAAGACTTTGTACAAAAAACTTGGCATGGCTAGTGCACAGGCTGCTCCAGGCTTAAAAAAAGAGATTTTGAGGATGAAAGAGTCCAGCAGAAATCTGAAGATAATCAAATGGACTGGTTTGCCCCATTATGAGCTCAAATGTATTTGGAAGGATCTGCTATATGTGACAGAAGGAGAATCTATTTTGAATCATCTTGTATTTGATGGAGCAAGCATGGCAGTGAATTCTTGCACAAAATGCAGCCAGTGTCAGTGAAAGGTTGAGAAGGATGTTATAATTCATGCTAAATGTACAAACATATGTAAATTTCTCCATTTCTCCTTAAAATGAAGTGGGGTAATATATGTTCTAAGTAAGATTAAGGTGCCACTACAAATCTCACTAATTCTCTTGCCAGACCTGCAGCAAGAGGCTGGTGTGTTCCTAGGGCCAGGCCACGCTCCTCTGGCTCTGCTCAGCCACTGGGCCAGCAAGGCAGATGGCAGCCATGGGAACCCCTTGCTGACAGTGCAGGCCTGTTTATCTCAGCTAAACAAGATGAAAACACTCTCAAGTGCTACAAGTGCAGGGTGAGGCAGCTGGCTCCACTGAACCTCCTCATTTGCACACTTTGTAATCATGATGTTTCATAACTACTTTTAGTTCATCCTGACCCTTCTCTCCACTTTGATGCAGGAGATGCTTAGCTATGACTATCCCTTCATCGTCTAAAATGAAAGGAAGAGAATGACAGGCCATGCCAGTGGTATCCTTCACCCCTACCCTTCTCCCATGCAAGGTATCACTAGGAAATGCTGGAGTAAATCTGCTGCAGAGATTTTGCATACACTGCTGCTTTTCTCCAGACTGAGTGAGAGCAGGAGCAGATCTACAGTGCAATAAGGCACTTCCCATATAAAACAGAGGATGATGCTCTTTGCCTGCTTCTTAGAGGCACTGTGATACAACAAACAGTTTCCAGACAGAATTAGCCATGCAAATTAAGATAATCACATCATAGTGCCAACAACATATCCTGACTGGAAACCAGGCTATGAGATCTGCCTTCCCCTGCCCACCCTGGGAACTGAGCTGATGTAGCACAGCACAAAATCACATCAATTAATAGCTGGGTAGGTGCATTGTCTCAATGCTTGCAATGGCTCCATCTAGTCATTTCCTCTCCAGGTTTAACTGGTCCAATGCCATTTGGATTTAAATGATTGCTCTTTCTAAGCTATCCTTAAAAGGCAGAAAAGTTTTGTATTTAAGAGGCTGGCAATCCACAACATGCCATTTCCACTACACTTAGGTAGCTGACATCACACAGAGAATATCAGATCACTTACAGATCTGCTACTGCTCTAGGAATCCCTGTGGTGTTCACATACAAAAGGCATGGTAAACAACAAAGCAATGAGCTTCATTTTGAGCTTCCCTTGCTTCTCTTTGCTTCACTTATCTCCATGATTTTATTTCCAAATAAATTCTTTCCCTGGGCTTGCGCGATGTTGGCTATTCTGCTGGAACACATCTTTTCTGCAGACCCATCCAAGTGAGAAAAGCAGGAGAGTTACTAGAGAATAAAGGCTGGCATTTATTCTTTTGGGGGTGGATCAGGCAAAGTAAGAACTAAATAAGAAAGTTTCCTTCCAAGAAAAGAGCAAAGCTAAAAAAAAGTTACAATCATTACAGTATGCATCCAAACTGCAGACACTATTTTAAATCTAAATGTGCTTGGAGCAAATACATCAAATGACTTTGATTAGGGAGACAAGCTATCTGAAATAGATAGAAAAGAAATAAAAATAGAAGTATCTGAAATAGACAGAAAAGATTCAGCTGTTTCCATGCATCCTATTTAAGGTAATCTAAAATGAGAATGCTAATTTAATTTAGCTACTCTTTTTCTGAGAGTCAGCCTGTGTTTCAGTCCCTCATGATAACAGGATCAGTACTAATATATTCTGCTAGGTAATTTCTCCAGTAGCCATTGTTTCGGTTGAAGCTAATGGAGATATTACATGTAGCACCAGTGGAAGATCTAGTCCTGCACTGATCTGTATTGTCCTACAGTATATATCCCTTTGGGGTACACATTTGAACATAAATGAAGCTGTCCTCTGGAGGCTTATTCTTACTGAAATTCTGTGGGACATAGTGGCAAGATGCTAACATGCAGCACAGTTTCCATGTGCAAAGTGGCAAGAACAAAATTATTGGTACGTATATAAAGTGCATAAACCTACTACACTGCCAAAACCATGGGTGACCTCACAAGAAGGCAGCTAGGCTGCTGGATCAAGGGAGCCAGCTCATGATCTGAGAAGACCACTCAGCCATAGATGTGTCATTAAACCACACTGAGCCTCCAGCAGCATGTGACCGTGCCAGGCTCACTGTGGCAGGTTGATACTTCAGGTATGGTCAGGTTATACTGGTGCTCCTGAAGGTCTGACTTCAAATAATGTGAGGCAGAGAAGCTATCACTATGCTGTCAGGTTGTTCCCATGGCTAATTACCTCCTTTGTTAATGATCTTTACCTACAAGCTACACTTGTCACCACACAATTATATAACTACATTCTCTTTCTTAATGTGAACCTACACATTACAATAACGGCCCTTTTATTCAAGGAGACCTAGAAAAGAATCAGTAACAGGCTGGTTATGTCCCAAATATGTAATAATCTGGGTAGACATGCTTAGGCGACCAGCAGCTGAACAGAAATTCCCCATCTTACAGGTGGACTGGGAGAGAGAACTGAAGTTGCATGAGCCAACTCAATGCATTGGGCCTCCAGGACACATCCATACCTCTTCACCTTCCCTCCAATTTCTATAGCTAAGAGTTTGGCTTTGATTGCACACAGTTGTAATTGCCTAACACCCATATACCAACCACAGCTTGACAGTTGCAGACCTTTACACAATGCATGCTTGCGGTGTTTGCTACAGAAGTGCACTGAGCACATCCTGGGACCATTACTGCATCCTCAGCCTCCTCTTGAGAACATCCCACTTAATCCTGTGTGTTTGATTTCAGATTTTCCACAGTGCTCACATGGGCAAGATTCATTGACTGCATATGCTAATCACAGCACTGAAAGCCAAGATCCTGAAAAAACCACTTTGATAGCCCTGGCCCTACAATAACAAAGAGCAGCCCTTGCCCAAGGACCATTGTCTGGGTTAACAGAGTGGATTAAAGACACATGATCTTTGGCAAGGGGCATAAGCCAGAAGGAAAAAAATCACATTTTCATTGCACATGAGCTATTACTGAGAGAATCCACAAAACTCAGCTTCAAGGAAGACTTTGCAGACTCTCATGTTCTTTTCTTTGAAATGCAACTAAAACAAGAAATCATTTTGTCTCAATTATACTAAAGACCTGTGCCACACACTGTCAAAGTTACCATGTATGCACATGAAAGGGTGTATTTAGACAGCAATGGGTATTTACCAAAGCTGGAGCACTGTGTTCGACAAAAGGTGTCAAGATGGGGATGCTGCTTCAGCCACACAAAGAACACTTCTATAATACCTCTGCCCTCTTTTAATGAGATGCTTTATCCTGCCAAATGGACAATCACTAAAAAATCCTGGGCATCAGCAGAGTCCTGGGAACACACAAATAATAGCAAGTATAGCAACACTTCGGTGTAAGCAATGCTCATGATTGGTTTGTATTCTAAAAGAATACAACAAATTACAGTTCTGAAGTGTTGCTTGAATTTATGACCTTGTGTGCATTTAATCACTTAGAAAGCATTATATTGTGTTATGCCTTATCCCATTAGGCTATTGCTGAACACAGGGAGATGCAATGGTACATGAAACAAGCTGGGACCAGAAGTAATGCAGGTAAAAACAGCCACCGATGAATTTCAAGAAGGCTTTCAGCAGGGATGACGTGAAAATTCCCCTTGTTTCTTCACTTCTCACTAACCTGACGGGCTCTAATGTTTTCATTTAGGCTAGAAAGGGGGAGAATAACAATCTCATGAGCTATGTGGAGTACAGCCAGTGCTTTTTATTGACTGCTCCCTGAAATTTAGAGATGCGTGTTACAGGGGACAATGGTACAGAACTGCTTGCAGTCCCTCCCTCTCCTATGGAAAGCAGGGGCACACAAGTTGTGTCAGCAGCTGCTCTGGAGTGTATTGAATAACTACAAGTTCAGTAAAATTGAGCTAATTGAAGAATTACTAAAGCCCAAAGGGATCTTTGCTAGCAGACAATGTAATGTTATAGAGTAGATAATTTCCTCTGTAATTCCTGTACATGGCCCTTAAACCTGAGGCTGTATTTTCTCACACTAGTACTCCTTTCTTCTCCCAAGGAGCCAGCTCGATCAGCCACACACCATGGCCCCTGGAGACAGCAGCAGCACTCACCAACCACAACCCTGTAGTGTGGGCAGTCTCCTCAATGAGCCTGGTGCTCCCCAGCCAAAGGTGCCCATCCCAGTACCGGTCTGCAAGGAGACAATTTAACCTTCTCCATGCCACTGGAATAAATACACAGACTAGATGACAGTCATAGGCCCTGCCCAACAGGAACTCTTCTCTTCTCCTGTGCTTCAGTCTATATTGTCAAACAGAGAGCTGCAAATTCACGTTCACAACTCCAGACACGCACATTGGGTTTTCGCACAGTGCAGATTAATTCTCACCCTGCAGGGAAGCTGCAAATCAAGAGCACTTCTGGTCAGAAATGGAAATCCTCAGCAAGCCTCTACCCATTTGTCAGAAGACAATCCAACATTGTGGTTTCAGAAATGCAGCTGCACAGAGGATATCTGGGGTTGCTGCTGGTAGCTGCAGCACGGTACAGAGTAGATCCCAATGGCTGAGAGAGCTGTTGAAACCACATGCAGACTATATTAGTCCCACCAGTGTGGGTTGGAGGTGCATGGAGCTATTGGCAAACTAGTGGGTACAAGTGCCATTTCCCCAGCTCCTGTGTGCCTTCAGCCAGCCTGCACTCTGGGCACCCACAGAGGCCCTCCTCCATGGGACAAGTATCTGCATCTTCAACACTGCTGGGGCTACTTTTCTACCTATTGCTGTTAAATTAATGTGCATATATATGGATATATATCATATGTATGCTGGACATTGTGTTGAAGGCAGAGGTGCCTTCCTGAAAAAGATATTGTCCATGCAGTAGCACAAGCAACAAAGTTCACATTAAAACACTTTCAAAAACTGAAATGTTAGGTGCAGGGTGGTGGTGGGAAAAAAAAAAAAAAACAAAACCACAAATTTCAGCCATTTCTCTGCAATTGCTTACTGGATATACCTAAAGTTAATACATTCTGTTAATAACTGAGCAGCAACGNTTGAAGGCAGAGGTGCCTTCCTGAAAAAGATATTGTCCATGCAGTAGCACAAGCAACAAAGTTCACATTAAAACACTTTCAAAAACTGAAATGCTAGGTGCAGGGTGGTGGTGAAAAAAAACCAAAAAAAAACTGAGCGGCAACAATGTGGATGAAGACATTACACAGGCTGATTCAGAATTCAGATACCTTTGAGTGAGAGAAGCCCAGAGTAGAGGTCAACTCCAGACAGTCCCTGCAGCAGGTGAAGGATGCCCCTGCCACTCCCTGCACCAGCTGGCTGGGCAAGCCCAGGGCAGCAGAGCTCTCTTGGGAGGACGGAGGTGCAGATGCAACGGTATCACATTTCAACCAGCACTGAAACTCAAATTCAGACTAATTGAATACAGTTGCTTTTTTTTCTACATGGACTTCAATTTTCTAAGGCCTCCAAGATGTCTATATAAATGTCAGGAGATTAATGTGCTGTCTCTGAGAAGTCCGTGTTGGTTTTGCCTAGATGTGGGTTATTCGTTTACTGCCAGAGGCACAACACAGCAGAGGAGAGAGAAACAAGGGAAAACTTCTTTGTGCTTTTTCTTATCTGTGACTTGTAAAATATATTTCCAAAGGTTGCATAGCAGGTAGCAGTGGTATTTAGCTAGGTAAACCTGCCTTTTATGACTAGAAAATGACCTCTGTTTCCAACTCCTTTCCTCTGAAGTTTTTCATCACCCGAGGTGAAATAAATCATACAGAGCCTGTTTTACACACTGCAGATTCACAATGAAATGAAAATACTAACATGGACATGAGGCGCTTCTCATTTAATTTTCAATGTATCATATAATCTTTGTGAGAAGTGTATGTCTAAAGTGCTCCGTTAAATCCTAAGGTCATATTGGGAGGAAAAAAAAAAAAAAGATGCCCATACACTGTATGCAAATGGTCACTTAAGTCTCAGGTATAAAGCCACATGAAGAAAACAAGGGAGAACAATGAAAGCAAGGCAGTAGCTAATACTTTTGAACTGGAGATGATAATAAAGATAACAATAATGATAATGGCATCCAGGTAGTAAATATGTTGTTTGATGTTTATAAAATTCATGGGGATTCTACAATGAACTCATATAAATAGGTATATTGTTTAATTATAGTTCTCAATATTGCCCCAATATATGCTTTTAGAGGCTGTAGATACTGGGCTGAATTCCAACTTCAAGTATTCCCTTAAATATTCTGAGGTTAGTCTAGAAGTTCACAAGCAGACTTGGTTATTGCTAAACCAAGTGGTCATCCTGAAAAAAACAGGTAATATTATTTATTGTTTTCACAGTATCAGACAGTTTTGATTGAGATTTATTTTGTTCATTTTCTTAGTATTTTACTGAATTTCAAATTTATACAGGAATTTACTTCTGAGAAGTAAAGTTTAATGTAATGTGCCTAGCAGTAATATTGTTTCATAACGTACACTTGTCTTTTCATTTGGTGTATTACATGCACACACACAGAGAACAACTAAACAGTGTTCCAGCTGAAATACCAACTCAAAAAGAAAAGAAACAGGTTAATATCACTAAAAGATAACAATATTTGACATTGCAACCCTAGTTGAAGCGACAACCTACTGACAGAGCAGAGTATCTTTCCCCATTAATGACAAATTCCTTCTGCCTAGGTGTGGCTGATTACTTTGTGGTTTGGGATTTGTGTTTTGTTTTGTTTTTTAATTCTGAAATGCAAAATTTCAAGCTCATCAGAATACGGGAATTAAAAATTTGGCAAACCAGGCTTAATAGGTCAGACACTCTTAAAATTTAGTCCCACAGAAAGTTCTACAAAAGAGCCAGAACAATGCAAAATCTGATTTCTTTTTCATCCTAAAACTGGCACAATGTCTACACAGTAAACCAAAACAAGCTGATTACATTATGTACCAGTTGTTTCTATGGAGTACTGCTGACATGATTAATTAGATAGTCAATGGGCCAGAAAAGGGACTGAAAATTAATATTATTTCCTGGCCATTCCAGCATTTTATATTAAAGAGCCATGGAAGAAATACTAAGCAACATTTGGACCAACAGGTGGGATCCATGTCTGCTCACCACTCATGTAAGTAATCTGAGTACCAGGCAGGGGAGCCAGAGGCTTTTCTGCCTTGCTGAATAACTGCCTAATTTCACAGAGTGGAGCAAGTTCAAACCAAGGGATTTTTGAGATCCAGAGCCGAATTTCCACAGCAAATACTACTATTCCATCAATACCTGAAGCCTGGGTTTTCCTGAGTCTGCATGGTGATAAACGTGCAAAGCACTAGAGCTTCAGGCACCTGGATATCAATTTTGTGTTCCATGGACCATGTCAGCAACTCAGCTACATTGCCGTGACCCAGTACCAGCCAGCACTCAGGGGCATTTGAGGTAGACCCTAATTGTGCATTTGCAGTTGCTCAGCATCAGCCATGGCTGATTGGCATCAGATTCTGATGTGCAGTCTCCACTGGCATAAAATTGCACAGTGTCCAGCAAAAGTTTCTGTTCCTGAATGTGACAGTCCAATGTTACAGTACTATGAAAAGCTAAGCCATAAATAACAGCCAGGGAAAGATTTGTACTTTCCTTTAATGGCACATTCTTGATGTTCCTCTTTGATAATCTACATGAATATACAGGTACCTGCCCACATAGAGAATATCGAAGTACAGACATTTGTGTACAAGATTTGTTTTAACAGCAGTGTGGAGATTATCTCTCTCTCTGTCTGGGAGAGCAAGGAAAAGATTTTAGTGGAAGTTGAATATTACTGTATACATTCAATCACCCGCATTTAACTGGCGATAACTCAATTAACTCAAAAAAATTGTCCTTGCTATGCTAAATTTGCACAAAATGAGACTTCTCTGGCTATTGTACAAAATCCCAGATCATTCCATTCCTTCAGCATATACACCACAGTTTTAGAACACAAGATCTGTAATTTTAAATTTAAAACAAAACAAAGGATGGGTAATTAATTTCAGTAAACTACCAGCAGATTTTTACCTTTACAGACTTCACTGAATCATTAAGCATTTACTTGAAGTTCTGTTTGTTTAGATTTAACAATTGAAAGAAGTTTTGTTCATATTCCAAGACTTTGACTACAATAAAAAGAGTTAAAACACTGAATCCAAGATCTGATACAGCATCCAGAAGTGTGGACACATAATTAGTGTGGGCAGCTGTAAAACACATGTCCCTGTGCTGGCTCCAAGCCCCTATATAGTGCTGAAAGAGGTGAGGGTACGCTCAGCTGGGAAGCACAGAAGTTCTATGAAATCAGTTTTGGGTGGCGTGGTCCAGACCCAGAAGAATGTCCTGCTGAACAGGCGCAAGCTAGAATTTACACATTTTCATAGGTAACTTATTCATTAGAGTAAGCTTTTTAAATATTACCAAGTTCATTATTATTTGTACCTGCAAAATGCCAGTGAGGTTAATGCAAAGAGAGGACAAGTCTTAACAATCTTTTTTTACTAAACCATATTTCCTGATATTTCTTGCTCTTGCAGTTTCACTCCAGGCCTCTATTGGCGAATATGGAGGTAAACAAAAATGAAAAATTATGAGAAAGAAGTGAGCCACCTGCCTTCAGCCTTGGACGGCTGCTATTTATTCTGAACAAGAGTCTGCAGGGTATTAGGTGCTTCTAATTGTTCCAGTTGGTTCAGTTTGTATCTGTGGCCATCTGGATATTTGCATGTTCGCAATTAAAAATGGTAAGTGGAACAGTTCAAAATAACATTGCTCAGCTTAGTAAAGATTTTTGTTTGCTATTTTTTTATTAAAAGTAAAGAAAAGCCTTATGACAAATCTTCATCGCAAATCAACATTTGCTATAAATAAGTGCCTGCTAGGGCCAGGCATTCTTGCTGTTCATGTGAACAATGTCAACTTTTTCTCAAGGCATTTGCATAATTTGAGGTGTGAGTTTCCTGTACCTACAGGTAAGAATCTATGGATAAACAAGAAATGTATGAAGATGCATATGAACAGATATTCTGTTGGTAACAAGCAATTTTGAAGTATCTGAGTACTTGTGTTCAAATTTCAGCAATTGTATTTTCCTTAATGAACACAGTAGGAGCAATCTCAGAGACTGAGAGCACTAATACTGTACTTCAGTCCAAAGGCAGATGATTTGAATGCTCAGAAAGGAGGGGGGAGTGCTGGGAAGGGCCTTGACCTTACCAAAAGGGAGAGCGCAGCTGGAGGATCCTATCCCAGCAGGGTTAATACAAGGTATATGTATTATTTGTTCTGAATGGTATTATTCTCATTAAAACTTCTCCCCAGGCCCAATATTGTTCTTCTCCCAGGCTGCACCATTCACATTGCTCTTCATCAAGGAAAAGAATTTGCCTTAAAGAGAAACACACAGCAATGATCATGGAAGAAGGAACAATTTATTTTTTTATTTCAGTGGTTTCCTGCAGCCCAGTGGCTCACGTTGATACTTAGGCACTCTGGAAGGACTGAAGTCTGTTGCTTGGAGAAGCTCATGAGGATGAATCTTAAACATAACATGGAATCCTAGACATAAGAAGGATATGGAGCTGNGGCTACCCCATCCCTGGAGGGCTTGCTTCTAGGTCAGGCTGGATGGGCATTGAGCAGCCTGATCTAGTGGGATGTCCCTGCCCTTGGCAGGCGGGTTGGAACTGGATGATCTCTAAGGTCCCTTCCAACCCAAACTATTATATTATTCTATTCTATGATTCTGTTCTATGACTCTATGATCCACTTGCCACCACAGTCCTGCCGGAGCTAGAGTTCATGTAGCCTGGCAAAGGCCTATCCTAGTGAGCCAGAAAGAGTCCATTACTTATGCATGGCCACATTTCTAACAGATCCTACAGTGGATACACCTATCTTCCCATCTTCTGGGGTGAATTTTTTTTGCAGTTTTGTATTCTGCCCATGTGAAATGGATTTACTTAGTACGTCCAGAACAGTGATCAGGCTGCCATGGAGTGACACAAGGCAATAGGCTCATTAAAGGAATAATGTTTTATGTGACATGACAGGGTTCATACACATAAACTGCTCGTAGTCTTTGAAGTAGGCAGGTGGTTCCTACCCACTTCCCACTACCTCACCAGCCCTACCTGGGTATGGGCCAGGAGCTTGAAGCTGTTCATTCAAGAAGCCCATCTCTCAAATAGTGGGAACAAATGGAGTTTTTAATGTTGTGAAGAAAGTAGAAGTGATTGCTGGAAGCTGAAATCTAATAAACACAGATTAGAAGTACAGCAAAGGCAAGCCAGCATTGGAAGGACTGCCTGAGGATGCAGCTTCCCAGCTGCTGTTTCCCTGCAGACCAAGCTGCTTGTCTTTCTGAAGGCGAACTTACCATCAAAGACAGCATTAGGCTAGGTAAAGGACAAGTGATGAGACTTTCCTTTCTGTGATACAGAGAGGACAATGAATGATTTATGAATCTCCTCTGTCCTTATAAACCATAAATAAACACACTGCTTTCAAAATACTTGTACTAGGACTGGTCTTCAGGGAGAAAAACATTTCCCATTGTCTTTCCAGAAAGCACAATACCTCTTTCAGAAAAGCATACAGGCACCCCTCACTGTCTCTGCCGCTTCTCCTAACTCGGGGCCAAGTCCTCAGAGTCACTCTAAGCCTTTATGGAAGATTTCCTTCCATTTTCAAGCAGGACACACAATCAAGTCTTGGATTAAGCAGCTTTCAAATCATTCCATATTTATGACAGATACCAGGGATTAACTTCATTTATGAATTTAACAATGATTACATTTTATTATCCTCCACACAAACAAACATTAATAGGAACAAGTGAATTACACATAAAGGCATTCTTTGTGCATTTATTTACATATCCCAAGAAAGGCTGTATTCATGTTGTATAATTCTGATTGCATGCTTCGTCGAGCATTTAAAAGGTTTACCGCTGCACGGCTGCCCCAGTTTGACAACTTTGACAGCTTCACTCTGAATGTGTGTGTGAACAAAACAAGCAAAACTGAAGAGACGTGAGGTGTGCTGATCAGTGTGGAATGCTTTCAAATGACTCTTCTGTCACAATAATCATTTCTAGTAGGTGTTATTCTACATTGACATCTTTATTTCTGAGACTTTCACATATTAACAAGCTATTCATTTGTACTGTATCCAGCTGCAGGTGCAAGCTCCCATTTCTCGATGTGTCATCCCCAGATGGCCCGTGACACTGTTGCTTAAATAACAATCTTTATTCGAGCTGGCTGAAGCTTATTTTTTGAAAGTGATCTGTCTTGAAACACAGAGGGATCATACACACTTGGTGGGTAAAGGAGGGCTTGTTCACTCAATGTAGGGATTCAGAATAAGAGCATCAGTCTTTTTGAAGAAAAAGTTCTACATTTCCATGTCCTTCTGAGAAAGTGTGTGGACAAGACCACTAGCAATACAGAGTGATGGAGGTAAAAAAAATTGATCTATTTAGAAAATCATGATATTTAGTCATGTCTCATTAAGGGGAAAAATAGAAAAAGGAGGAAGTAACCCACATGTTTGTCCCAATGCTACCTCCTTTTAAGATTGTTAATGTCGCTAATTATTCAGCTACTATTTATAAAGCTTATATTATTAAGATAGCTGAAACTTCTGAAAGAGGAGTTACTTTTAAGGATTTTTACTTCCGCTATTTTAAGGTTCAAATGTTAGATTGTACCATATGTTTCTATTTGGAGATGAGCAGAAATATACTGCCAGTAACTGGATCAACAAAGGGGTAGGAGATTACGGAGGTACAAAGTGCATGCAACTAACAGGCAATATTGACAACCACTAATTTAGCAAAAGGTCAAAGCTGTATTAGAGCAGAGGCTATGGTGGCCATCACTACCATATTAAAGTATGGCTTTTCATCCACTCAAATTCATGTTAACAGGACAAAGGAACTTCTGTCCCCCAGTAGTAATTTCTGGTATCTGAAAAGACTACATATTTTTCTAAACATTTTCTGAGATATTACTAAAGACTTTGCAAAACTTGGCCAAGACTTCAAATATCTGACCCTGGGCAAGATCCAGCCATTACAGGTGGAACAACAGCCAATGTTTCAAGTCAGCTAGAGAGGACCCAGAGATAAGGCAATTCTGCAAACACCCAAAGGCAGCAAGGAACACCTGGTATGGATGGAGCTACAACAGGTGAAGTACCAATTGACAATATTTACTGCAGAGCTACCCCCCCTTTTTCATTCACATCTCATGTACAAATGTCTTCTGAAGCCTAACCACACTCTCAGTTCTCAATAGTGTCTGCTGAAGTGACCATGTCCATACCCACACCTGTGCCCAAGGTCATGTCTATGCCGATGCTCACACAATGCCAGGTCCCTGGCAGGGCCATCAGTCTGTCTCTGTTTGCTGCTCAGTACTCACCATGCTCTACTGGCTGCATGAGTCACCTGATACAGATTGGAGACCAAAAACTTTGGTAAAATAGTGGATGCCAAAGTATCAGTATTCGCCTGTGCAGTCACTGTGATTTGCCAATATTTTTACAAGTACCTAGTGATGGGTGTGAATCCAACTCAAAGAAATCTCAGCCAGCAATAAACAAAGTTCTGGAATAAACAATGCAGATGATGATGAATTAGCTCTACAACAGTCTGGAAGAACCTCAAATTATTCATATGTTGAGTATTCATGTAAATATTGTTAGCATGATACTCTTGGTGACTAATTAGATGAGTAACTGCCATTTGTTATTCAGGGGGTTTTTTTTAAAATCTTCCTAGCGTTTTCACTGACAGGTAAAAATGGAATTGGACAAAGCAAGTCCAAGGAAAGACACATGAAAGCCCAGTTTGTAAGGCAAATTAGGCTCACTATTGTTAGTGATTTTCTCTCTCTTTTCTGAAAATCAAAGGATTCTTTTATTTTCAGATCTTTAAATTATGTGCAAAGCGCAACAGAATTTTGTATTTGCAAATGTGGCTTTTTTTCTTTTGGACTGGCACCCAAACAAAAGAATCCAACAACATTCAGTCCATGTTTTTTCACACAAAGATGACAGAACAACACTGATATCTTAATGTCTCATTTATTCTCTAATTTATTATTCATTTACCTTTAGCTCATTATGTCTGGTTTATTCCTTAATTTATTAATTTACCTCCTGATTGATGTAATCCAATATGAAAAAAAAGATACTTTTTTTCTGTGCAGCAGGTAACGCATAAGCCAATATAATTTGAACAGTAAGTAGAAAGATAAAATGTAATGGAGGAGGTATGAATTTATGTGCAGAGCTCATTGCTTGATGAGGCATAGATGCCATATTGAAGAGTAAGTCAGAAGCAATCTGGGCTGGTAGTTATAGTAACCATACGCTTAGCTAGAATAACGCATTCCTGGAGACACAGGAGGCTCCAATGCTGTTAGGAAAATAATAGTTCAGATCTTTAGCGAGACAAAGCAAACACTTTTTACCGTATTCTGCCTTCTCTGCTAGGAGTAACAGAGATATCAGACCCTTTGCTGAAAGAAGAACAGAGCTGGCTGAACAACAGTGGGCAACTAGTACATTAGGATAATTCCAGCACTTTTTATTTCCTAAATGTATCTCTTGCTATTTCCCCATTTAAATAAACAACTGTTTTTCTTGTTCTGATTCAGGCTTTTGACTGAAATAATACTGAATGATGATAATTTTTAGTAGTACTGTTCTTTGCATGTTTTATTTTTTAACAAAGCAAAGCTTTTCCCAGGTCACAGAGCCAGGTTGGACTGATGTGACAACTGGTGGTCATTGCTTGTCATGGGTTTTGAACTGTTTGGGAAAAGCTTTAACCAAGGATCCTGCAAACTGAACCCTTAGTGCTACAGCATCCACCAACATCCACCTCTTGTCTTCATTCCCGCACCACTCTCAATTCTGCACGAAGATGATGCAACTCACGCGGGGCTATAACCCTGTAAGAAAGTGTCTGAGGGAGAGCATCATGGTCCGAGGTAAGTGGCAGTGAAATGGTCTCTAAAAGCCAGCCCAGTCACAACAGCTCCAGAGCAGGGACCCTTAGCACTGCACCTTAGCACTAGCCCCAGCCTGAATAGTGGACTAGAGCTTGAAGTCCACAATGTATTTTAACCTCTTCACTATTTGGTTACTGTCAGAACAATGAAATCTAGCAGACCTCCTTAATGACCACTTCTTGGATTAAAGTAAATTTTCAGAACAATGTATTCAACCCCAGGAATAGCTCACGAAGCAAGTTTACTCTTTTTATGTAGAAGACTTTCACAATGTACGTATTTAACACACTCTTATTAAAAAAAAAGAATAACAAAACCAAATGCTTATGAACTTTGAACTTTGCAAAAAAAAGGTTTCAAGTAGACACAATTGAAATAGCAACAGCATACATTGAGTATTATTATTACTGAACTTTAAATTATAGTAATTTTTGCTAGCCTTTAAATCATTCAAACTATGACCAAGAAAAGTATTGAAAGTTGCCAGTGGGACTACTTGTAAGCAGCTGAATTAGCATGAAGATCGGAGAAGCCAATCTGCTTCTCCAGAAGCTGGGGACTGTCGCCACTTCTGCAGGGCAAGTTCTCAGGCTGTAGCCATGCAGGAAAAGCATTTCCAAATAAGCTTTGCTTAGGCCAAGAAATATGTGTGTTTTCAAAACAAAACTTGTTACAGTTGATAACTGCGCAGAAAATTATCCCAAACCCACACACTTTCCATGTACTCTCCTCCTCCCTAAATTAAAATAGTTCTAGTGGTTGCTTGTTTGCTACCTCTGAAGTATGTAAAGAAATACACACACGTGTGCGAGCTTCGCATTTCAATAGAGGGCAAGCTCTGTAACCCACAGAGAGCAGTTTACAATGATTTGCTTGATGATAATTAAGAGCAGCAAGACCTCAGAAAGCATTAGAGGAATTTTTATTGTCTTATCAATCACAATGGCCTAGCATATTTATATTCCCTATTAATAATATCATGCATATAGTGATGGATTTTTTCAGTCCATGACAGTATATTCTCTGAGAGCTGGTTTTCCCTCTCTCTACCCTCTCCTTGCAGAATTTTCCCCAAAATTGTATGTTTCCCCTGCCAACCAGTTTAAGCTGCAGGGCACAGATGGTGGGAGTCTCATTCACAGGAGCTGACCACAGCCCTGGCAAAGGAAGATGTCCACAACAAGCTACATGGTGACCCACCTTCACCACTTCGAGGCTGCTTTCACCCCTTATTCTAAGTAAAGAACCTCAGCAGCACTGGCATATGGCGCAATACTCTGTTAGGCTGGGTTTTCTCCTCATCTCCTGTAAAAGAGTCATGAGACTATCTTAAAGCAACAAATGCTTTTAATTACCTGCTTAATGCTGGGTCAGGAGCACTATATGACTAATAATAAGCAGAGGCTGAAGTGCTTTGGTTTACAGAACTTGAAGCTCTGTACCCAATTCCCTGCATCCAACTTACAAAATTAAAACATTATTTCTTTTTCTCCCATCCTTCCACTGGCCAGGACTCGATGTCAGCAGAACAGAGACCAAACCAGCAGGTCCTCACCTTCACCCTGGCTGCTGCTGCAGTAACCAGCAGCAGGGAGCAGGCAGCACAGCCATGCGCCAGTGCACAGCAGCTGTGCTGTGGGTCCCCATGCTCCCCAGGACAAATCCACTGAGCAGCCTGCAGATCCCTTCATGGACCCCATTTTCTTTCCCTTGTTACATGAATTTCAGGGGAACCTTCCCCAAAGCTGTTTTTCCATGTATGCATTCTGACTACATTTAATTCCCAATAATGAGCACTTCAAAGGGATTGTCAGTCACCTTTCTGTAGTATTAAATGACAAGATAAATAAGCTGTATGTTGTATTAGGCAATGCAATAGGACAGCCACTTAATCAAGAGGAGACTGGAGAAAGAATACAGTAGACAAAAAGGGATGTAAATTTTTCCATTTGTTACTCCATTGTCAAGAAATCAGTTGTTTCTCTGAGATGCATCCTAATTCCATACATCAACATGGAAATAGAAAAAGTATAGTGCCTCCATTATTTACTAAATGTCTCTTTAGGAAAGAATATAAGAATTCCATCCTTAGCTCCTCAGAAGTGTAAGTTCTGCCCAAGGAGGTCAGTCCAGACACAGCACCTAGTGTGTGCTGACCCATGGCCATTTCTGCCAAACCATTTCAGCAATATTCTCCAAAGTCAGCATTTGCAGAATAAATGGCAATTTTTGCCTTCTGACAAATTCTTAGAATCATAGAATCATAGAATCACCAAGTTGGAAGAGACCCACTGGATCATTGAGTCCAACCATTCCTATCAAACACTAAACCATGTCCCTCAGGACCTTGTCTACCC
>WAAB01014566.1:498319-519698 GCA_013389865.1 Piaya cayana | reverse complement strand
CAACACCCCCAGGTCCTTCTCCTCCAGGCAGCTTTCAAGACAGACTTCTCCTAGTCTGTAGCTCTGCACAGGGTTATTGTGCCCCAAGTGCAGGACCCGGCATTTGGCCTTGTTAAACCTCATGCCACTGGACTCAGCCCAGCCAATGCCTGATAGTTTGATATTTTTTAATGCTCAGTCAGACTTCCACTATGGTTTGTTTGCTGTCAGCCCATAAATTGGGCTAAGGTTTTGAAAATATTTATTTACTTTAAGGTGATATATTAACTCTGCAGAAAAATGAAACTGGGAATTATTATCAGCAGCAATATTTTGAATTAGGTTTTACTCTGTTGCTTCTACTACCTCCCACCTTCAATCAAAACTGATGGGAATAAGAGGGTTTCTTCTGTTTCACCAGGTAATTTCTTCATACTCCTTTTTTCCTTCGCAG
The DNA here is from genome assembly GCA_013389865.1 of Piaya cayana. Classification (NCBI taxonomy): domain Eukaryota; kingdom Metazoa; phylum Chordata; class Aves; order Cuculiformes; family Coccyzidae; genus Piaya; species Piaya cayana. Next base: position 519,265 of record WAAB01014566.1, on the reverse strand, counting down.
TACCTTACTCTGCATGACAATGAAGCCTACAGAAGTCCCATCTTGACATGAAAACACTGCAGCAGAGGTTTCCCAGTTAATTTTAAATGAATACACAGTTTCTAAGCTCATAAACCACAAAATTTAACAAATATTCCTGAATATCTGGAAAGGTGCAATGGAACAGGCACGTAAAATACTTTCTTGTTACTTCTGAGTTATTTCTAGAGAACGTATACCGCTTTCTTCACCAGATCTGCCCTAACCTAAGGTAACATAGAGCTGGTGAAAGTGATGGTTGAATATGCCCTTGATTTAGCAGGGATTTTAATTTTTATTTATATTTCTTTCAATAATTAAAAGTTATGATAGGAAAACAAAAACAAGTCTACAGTCAAACCAATTTTGTGTAGTGCTCAAGTGTGCTGTCAGGTCCACTTGTGTCCTCTGCCTGTCTTTCACGGAGCTCTAGGGTTTCACTATCCCTTCTGATGGAGTCAGCATCATTGCTGTTGCAGGCAGGGCAGAGACCACTGTGAAGAGCTCATGCAGCCTTGCCATCTCAATGCAGGTGGAACCTTCAGCAGTGTGAGTAGCCCTTATCCTCTCTCTGCTTAGTGCTCACATCCAGACAGTCCTGCTGTCCTGCCCTGCTGCACTCATGCTTCTTTCACCGACCTTCTCATCACCCACACTGAGAGCATCAGCTGCTCCTCTGTCCCAGGCAGACGCTACACTAGCTGCAGGAGACGCAGGGCTGCCAATCTTTCCTCACTTTGCTGATCTTCACACCTTTTCCAAGGCAGGAAGGCGCTGTTAGGGATTCCCAGGGGTCAGCTGCTATACTGAAAACAGAAATTTACTTTTGAGCATCTTTCAGATCTTCAGATCCTCAAGGAAACTCAACAGGGACTTCAAATCCCAACATCCCTTCAAGACTGAGTTCTCAATTTATCCATAAATTTATCCTGAAACTGCTAGCTGAAAATCAGAACAGGAAATGCATTGTTTGACAGGAGTTATTATACATAGCAGATTTGTTTATTTAGAAATGTAAATCATACTCCTGTTTATGTTGACAGAAAAGCAGAATGACCCCTTTTATATAAAGTAGTGACATCAGAGATTGTTCATAGTCACTGCAAAAGAAGACTTTGCAGAGAGATGGGCAAAAATAATAATTTCATTGTATGAAAAACTGCATCACCACTATTATTATATGACTGACTACTTGAAAAAAATCTGGAAGGAATTAAATGCACCATGTTTGTAGCTACAGATGTTTAAAATCATGCTTAGCAAAAAGCATTGAGATGGTTTTACAAGGTACGTGCATTTATATCTAAAAGTGAGATTTTAATCTGTAAATAGAAATATCACTAGCTAGTGATACTTTCAAGTTGTGAAGACCTGCTTGTGGCTGTATTTGGATGAGGAAAATATAACCGTTTGATTTAAGAGAAAAAGTAACCAATTAGAAAATTCATCAGATGCAAATACAATATCTAATTACATGTAAGTAAACCTTTAAAAGGAAATAATAAGTAATTTAAGCCTTCATTTCTCACTTACTTAAAACCAAGACTGAAGAGTGAGAAAAGTCTTAAAAATGCATTCTATTAGTGCATTTGCAAAACAGAATATTTGAATTTAGTACAGGTAATGGAAGCAGGTTTTGTTGGCATCATAGATCTCTTTTCCATCCTGATTCCAGTAGTCAATAATGAAGCTTCTCAGCTTTTAGAAGTCCCTCTATTACTGTCCCAGTCCTGCAGGAAGCTTCATGCCCACCTTGACTCTCATTGCTACTGATGCTGTCAGAGAATCCCTGTGCTTGCTCCTGCTCTGAAGTAACCAGGCTTGCAGCTACTCCTCTGGAAGCCTCACTCCGCAGAACCGATGGTATCAATCCCTTCACGAAGTTCCATCACCAAATGAATTTTCTGGGTTTACTGCTATTCTCTCTGGGAAATAGAAATAATTTTGTATGCCAAAAAACCAAAGTGGTGTTCAGGCCCCAGCACCCAACTGGGGGCTCTTATGAGCTGCAGAAACACGCTGTGGTTCAACACTGAACATTCATGCCTTGCAAGGCATGAGTGTCTTCTTGCACACGCTGAGGTACGTTGGAGTCTGCCAGTGGGAACGAGCCTCTGCATTGGGAGATCCAATAAAAACACCAGGTGTGCTCTGCATGATCCAGCACTGGGCAGTGCCCTAAATCACTCTGGGCAGCCCCACACTCACATGGCTAGTATGACCTATCTATCCATCACTGTTTCAAGGTACTGATATCTGCACAGGGAGAGCAGCTGTGGAGGCATCTGTTTGCAAATTAAAGAGTATCCGAATACTGATGCCAGAATTTTTGTTGAATTAATAGGCCAGATAAAATGCTAATTGCAATTACACTAGTCCCTATGCCAAGCCTTTGACTCTTTGTCTGACTTATTTGGACTTTAAAAAGCGTGGTAGATTTATTAGTGATTTTTCTGTCCAGTATTTGTACATTCCCTGTGATACTCCATCAAGAAATAATGCAAGACTATCGTCAATGACCACAGAGTGCTCTGAGAGATGGCTGAAAAGTAACATTTAACATCCCTACATGTTTGGTGTGGTGGTAACTTCATGCAGCCTGCCAGAGAAGCTGGAAATGAAGCAGCAGCCTCAGGTGATGTCAAGAGTAGAAATGCTGAGAACATATGGTTCATGAAAACTGCTTGGAAAAATCTTTGCCAGTACAAATACTCATAGACCATCCCAATGAAAAGTGTTTATCTTAACCATTTGTGGTTTTTTTAAAATATTACTTATCAGCATCAGCCTCAAGGTAGCAGCAAGCTGTACAGTCCATATGCTCAGGCATCACCATTTCTGGAGTCCTGAAAGACCTGCTATTCCTTGAACATCGGTTTGGTAAAGAAACAGGATGTTTGTCAGTTCAGGCCACATGGATCTCTTCCCTGTGCTCACACTAACTTGACTTTATATTGACAATTTTGACAAGCCAAATTGACCAGCACTCACAAAGCCTGAAGGAATATGGCTTGGGCATCCAGCCAAATGTAACTGATGTGTCATATGCAGCCCATGACAGAGATTTCCTGAGCTTGATATATGACTATCAAATCAGGCCAGTTGGAGTAAAAAGTAGTGGAACAAGAAATAAGTATGGGAAATTAAACCTATTAAGGAGAAAAACTTTTGCTGCACAAGGACGAACTGACCTTACAAAGGGGATCTAGAATGAGAAGCCAAAGTAAAATGAAAGTTCAGCCAAATATCAAGGTTGCTAAAATTCAGCCAAATATCAATGTTGCTAAAATTCAGCCAGGGAAAGTATCAGCAATCTAAAACTGAAAGGAAAATAAATCCAAGACTGAAAGAAAGATATAAAGGAACCAGGGGAGACTGTTTAAAAATTAGCAGAAAAACTATGATGAACACAGCAAAGAAAGGAAAAAAATTGCCATTTCAAATGTGGATAAGTTTTTGAGCCCTGGAACACCTCTAGCTGTGGCTACTCTTAAGCAAAGCCCAAAGCTTTGCTATTGTCCTCCTTCAGTTCACAGAGAAATCTAAAAATTTTTTTTGTTTCCCTATCAGAGATGAGATGAGAGCACAGATTTTGCTGGAAATGTCCTTGCCAGAAAGCACATGGAAGTACTTTGAACTAATTGTGAGCATAATTATTCATATCTCTGCAGACCTCTCCTTGGGCATCTTGTGTACACTTAAATGAAGATTTCACTCAGCCAAGCACTCAAACACTTTCCTTTGAACCTGATGAGAGTATGTACAGATGCTGGCTGGGAAGTGTTGAAAGTCTTCTGAAAAAATTGTCTTTTTTTTTTTAATTACAAGAACTAAAGATACTTTGACAAATTTTAAAGCTGTATTACCTTAAAGTTATTGCTACAGACACATTTCTCTACTGTTTTAGGCAGATATTTAAGCACCACACAATACAGGCACAGGATTTGAAGTGGGTTGCCCCACATTAGACATAGACCCCTCCAGATGCTGGGGTATGTAAAAAAACTGTTACTGCTGTGAGTCTGGCAGATCCAGTCCTGCCACAGGCTGGAGCTATTATGAGAAAGAAGCTCATGAATTATTTAAATGACATAAAATATGTTTATAATTAATAATCATTATTAGTTTTTTCCTGGAGCTGCAATAAACTATGCAGAAAGGGTGCGAGTGCTGTGTACACAGAGCGTTTTCTACCACTGTATTGAGCAGTGCTGAGAAAAACACACTGACGGAGGGTCTTCAGATGCCTCATCTGGCTGGCATACAAAAGGGGACAGTTCAGTGAACACCCTACTGAGAGGTTTGGCACAGAACTGACTGTGTCACAAAGCAAGAATAAACAATATACAGGAGACCCTCTCCGAGAGAAAGGGAAGCAGCAGACCACCTCCTGAGCCCAAGCTGCAAAACCAATAGCTTTCATTCAGAGGGTATTGTAAGTCTCGGCACATAGGCAGGAAGAGCTGCACAATTACACAGAGATAGCGAGTTCCCCTCCAAAAACAAGTGGAGAGAGAAAATAACGCAGGATTAGCCTTGTGAGTCAGTTTCTACATTATTACTCCTATTTCCCAAACTGTAAAAAGTAACATTAATGCTGACCATCCTTTATCTCATTGGACTTCTGCCATTTCACAGATTTTCTAAAATGACAAAAAGGGCTTTTGCCTGCATCTGTATTTTCCCATCTCCTACATTACATTATCTCTTATGCTTGGAACAACCACTCTGGACATCCGATTAACTAAAAGCGTAGATGTGCTTGGAACAATTTCTGTCACCTCTAAACTGTCCATTTGTACTTGGCAGAGCAGTGGATCACCACACAGTGATATGGGGCTATGCTGCACCACCAGAACCCCGTGTGTGTGATGGAAGCCAGTCACCCAGCAGTATGTGGGAGACATCCCATGCTGGACACCAGAAGGTGGTTCCCCCAGCCTTTCTGGTTCTCCTTGGGGTAGTCCGCTGTGTCCAGGGGCAGCACACCAGCTCACATTGCACCCAAGGCAAACTTGCCCAGCATCTCCCCAGCACACTAGCCACCAAGCATGGGTGGGAGAGATGGGGAGCAGCACTATTCCCCAGTGCAATCTAAATTAAAAAAACACAGAAAATCACATAGAAAATTAAGTACAAAAACCCAAATATTCAAGACTTGTGGTTTGAGAATCTCAGGGTGCTCAGTTTATCTAAGAGACAGCTGAGTCAAAACTCTACAGAGAAGAGACATTTCTGAGGACAGGTAACTTTTACAGTCAAAGTAAAAAAAACATAACAAGGCACAGGGGACCAGAAACTAAACAAAACCAGGCTAGAAACAGGCACTCACTTTTACCTTAGGAACCACTTAAAAGGAACACTGCTGGTTTGGATTGCTTTGTGTCTTTTTATCAATTCCCTTTAAATTTCTGGCCAAGGAGAATTATAGTCTTGATTTGGGAATTCAAGATAAATTTGTAACTTCATTTGCAAGAGGTCAGATTTGAGACCTGTAAGAAAGTTTTCCAGCCTCACCAGCACCATATTGTACTTCATAACTACAGCATATGTCACTGCAGGAGTTGAAGTCCACACCAAGTGCCTTGACAGCTCAGTAAAATCATGAGAATTGCTGTCAGTGAGGCAGGCAGGACCTGGATGCTGAGATAAACAAGTACAGAAGAGGAAGAAGGTCCCCTGACTCCCACCATCTCTGCCCCTTTTGTGCCTGCAGAAATCCTACATCTCTGGAAGCTGCCAGGCTTTTAAAGCCTTCTTAAATAAGTATAACCCCACACTGGTAATGACTTTCTTTACCTGGGTCTTCAGTTGCTTAGCTTTGATGGGATTCTTACATAGAAACCTCCTCTTTGGGGCGAGACACAGCCTTTTGAGGGCTACTCTCTGCATATGCTGAAGTGTTCACATCATCTATCTTATCATAGAATGCATTCTTCACATGAGAAGCCAGGATGATAAACAGCGGTACAACAACATTAAGTGTCTTCAATATCAATTACAACACGAACTGATAGAAAATATTTTGAGGGTTGTGCTTATGACAATTATGATTTGTTGCTGGAGAAAATTCTTCATGGATTTAATTTCTCAGTGTCCAATTTATCATATCAAATACATTATTTATGGATATTAATGTAATGCAGTAAAGAAAATAATTTAACCAAATCCTCTTCCTTACAGTAGCCAACTTGAACTGAGAAGGGAACACACTGAAATTCTCCCTTTTCAAATAACTTTCACATTCCTCATTGCTTTTTCTCAGACCAACAATGCTGGTCTTCGTCAATCACGTCAAACCTGGCCATATAATGAAGATGTACTCACTGGAGAAACTACTAAATACAGGGATGAAATGAATAATGAAGGAAAAAGTCAAATATTCTGTATCAACATCAAGACAAATCTTCTGCAATACCATCAATATTAATATTGAAGTGTGGTAGATACCATCACATTGTAACTGGGTGAAGTACTCAGATTAACCTGACAGGTAGGCAAAACAGCAGATTAGCTGTTTTCTGTTTCAAAAGTCAACTCATTGACTTTCTTTCAATATGTGTAGATTTTCATAAGCCTCCAGTGATATATTTTATAAAGAGCTACAAGAGAATGTTCACAAAACCAGAATTTTGAAAGTAGTTTTCACATGAGTTGTCACTTTCAATCACAGGCAAGGAAATGTCTATGCTAATCCTAAATTGGATTTTGAGACAGAGTAAACTGAAATTTGACAGAAACATTAGTGTCACAATAATAGCAATAATCAAGTCAGTGGGCTGATGGGTATTGTGCATAAGTAATGAGTTCACTGTATTCATTACAGATTCCAGAACCCGTATAACACAATATTCTCCCTGTGATAAATTAGCACAGTTGAGGATTTGGCAATACATCTATTGCTAAAGAGGGTAAATATTACAGTGCCTCTATTAGCAATTGCATGAATTCATTTTAATTTCTTACTGCAAGATAATTAAGGACAAAAGGCATACAGACAGTTATAAGACCCGAGGAAATGAGCAGCTCAGGAAGCTGAGGGTCTCACATCTCTGAGGACAGTGCCAGCCATGGGAATCAGCAGTGTCAGGAACGCTCTGGGAAGTTTGAGAAGCAGGATAAGTCCCCATGACCTGAATCCAGACAGTAGGAATAACTGTGTTAAGAGACGTGGCTTAGCAACACAATGCCTGAAGTCCCATTGAAGTATCTATATTTTGCTGTTCTGGATAAAAATTGAAAATCATTGCAAACATGAACACTTTTGCTTCTCTCCCTCAGCATCCGAGTTGGTTTTATTCACTTTCAATAGCAGTAGCTTTGTTTTGTAGACGAGATGCCCTCATTATTGGGAAAAGGGTATATATCAGAAATGTTTGATATTTACATGACCTTTCTTAATAAAGTAAAATTCCAGATGTGCATTAGAACTCTTGGAGAATTAACACAATACAGGCATGCACAAAATAAGCCATGAGAATATGAGCAAGAGGACTCAGATTGAAAGAGCGAGCAGCAAAACATAGGCTATAATTTCCAGTCAGCCAATGTCAGGACCTCCTTCCATACAATATGAAATGCTCTCACTGAGATGCCTGGAAAACACCCTCCCTCGATTCACCTGCCAAATTCCCTAACTTTCAAACTGTGATTTAAAGCCTGCTACCAAGTTCATTCCTCTGGAAAAAAAGTGGTCATTGAAGTCAACGTACCTCACCACCTGTATCAGCTGCAGCTGTAATTTTGAAACATACAGCCTTTGCCATATTTAACATTCCATCGGCGAGCCTATTCTGAAATTAAACATGAAGGCATTGTGATGCCAACAAACCCACCCCATGCATGCAGGAGGTAGGAGGGGAGCAAAGTCCCCAGCCATCACTGGGGGCAGGGAGCAGAGCTCAGCACCTTCCTGCAGCAACATCCAAACCCACCAGAGCCGGGCTGGCTCTCGTGGGGGAAATCACAACAAACTGACATTTTTTTCAAGGAGCTTTTTATTGTGAGGTCACTTTTATCACGTTGTTTTATAGTTTGCCAACATTGCCTTGACACCTGCCTGAGAAATTCAGTTCTCTTTCCAACAGAAAATATAGAGACATACTGATTTTCATTATATTGCTACATTTTTATCCTATGTGTGGCCACCTTCATCCTTTGACCAGTACTGACAGTTGAGGTTAGGACTGCAGTGGAGACTGAGCTACGAGGGTCTTCACTTTTCCCCTGTGGAGATACCATCTTTTCCATCCTGCCCTCTCATTCCCCATCTCCAGACAGCCCTGAACAGAGTCACAATTCAGCCTTACACTGCAAGCCCAGTGCTTGCCATTGAAAGGGGACGACACAGTGGAGTAGACACTCCATCCTGCTTCTAACACTGGGATTGCTACTGTGGCTTGGGATGCTATAAGCCATAAAAACCCCAGTAGGAGCCTAAAGCTCTGCAGAGGAGTGTCCAGAACAGGGACTGGGACAGGGGCAGACCTGTGGGGTTTCTCTTGCCGGTCTCACAGAATTATTTCTTAGTTTTCGTTTTCATTTTTAGGATATTGTTTGCTTTCCCCTTTATTTCTCTTTGTAAAAGGAATGAACGAAAAGAAATTACATTATCAGCCATTTTGAGAAGAAAAATTAAAGTTTTCCAAATTCTCTTTGTTTGGGTTTTATAACATTCATCATTTCCATTACATCAAAGCGGGTTTTATCTTTAGTAAGCAGTCAGATTTTAAAACATGGGAAGTATAAAGAAAATTAATTTTATGGAAAATAATCACAAATTAAAGTAACATTTTCCTAGTGAAATCATTTAAATTAAATCCATAAAAATAAATCTAAGTACTTCTTAGCTTGACCTAGGGTATTCTAAACCATACAAATGAGTGATGTGCCTACAGATGGAATTCATATTGGCACCTTCCTTTCTCTCTTCTACTTTATTTTACACATTTATCAAAATGCATGCTTAATTTAGACACAAAGTGTAGATCTAAAGGTCTAGAATTGGAGAAAAGAAAAAGATGTATGCTTAAGCAAAGATCTAAAATAACTTCAGTTAAGGCCAAGAGAATATATCTCTGTGAACACGGCAGCCCAAGGATGGGAGCACCTCTCGTAGCTCTCTGCCTTTCTCTGGGATGAACATCTGGTGATTCACCTGTCTGCTACCATGAACACAGGGAGACTAAAATTCCTACCAGAGACAAAATGATGACTATCTGGATACAAAAGCTGAGGGAGATGAATTCCAGCTTTCTGAACTACCCAATGCCCTAAAGTCCTTTCAGGAAAACTCACATGGGAAGGAGGCAGCTAACTCCAGCATTTCTCCTGCCCCATTTCAAACTTAAGCATTAAATAAAGCAAACCCTTCTCATACTACAGGTTTTCTCTGGAAGAAGATACGAACAGGAACAATAATATCAATACCAACAGCACTGAATATAAATATTCTACTGGATATCAAGTTTCAGTCAGAAGCAGCCCCAGCTTTTACCATTAATCATCTGTTCCCACAGTCTGGCCTCTTTCAGTGCATATAACAATTTATGATAATGTAAAAGTCAATACTTGTTTTAAATGGTTCAGTGAACTGTAAAAAAATTACACCAACTTCCAGTTACCATTTGTTTTACTTGCTTTCAATCAAAGGTGATTTTGTCTGTGTAAGAAGTAATTACTTGAAAGTGAAATACACATTTTATTCCAGAGATGAAAATTCCACCTGTTCCTGCCCATCTGAATTCTCCTGTCCACTGGGGAGTGACACATGACACTGCAGGGATTCAGAGATGCTCAGCCAGCAGGAGGACAGCAGGCCACATCAAGCAAAGGCAGCTTCAAAGGGACAGGTAGTAACTACCGAGTCTGATATACACATTCCCTTTTCTCCAGTAAATCCAAATACTACTGTAAATATTCAATTTATTGTGGTTCAGTCTAAAATACAGAAAGAATGTTACTGGGGTGAAGAAAGATAAACAGCCTCGCCCTACATTTGTGGGGCTGGAACTCTGTATTTGTATGGGCATATAGATAAGCACTGGCTGAGAAGGGCTCATCCTGCTGGACTCAGTCTCTGAAGCTACATTTGGGTTGTGCCAAACAAAAAAATCTTGTAGCTTTTCATCGAAAAATGAACAGTGTTTCAATCAAATAAAGCATTTAGTTCCGCATGAGACTATTCTTTTTTCTCCTTCATTTTTGGGTCAGTTAACTGTCACCATGCTCACAGTATAAAAATACGAGGCAGCATTTAGAAAGAAAAGCACCACTTCAAAGCATCAAGACTAGAAGTTCCCTGCTGCAAATGTCAGCACAAAGTTTTTAACATTTTTAACAATCTTCTGACTGAAATCCCATTTTTCATAGGGTTCACTATTTGCCAAGTTTCATCTAACCTTTTTTCCCCGCAGCTGGCAGAGGAAAGATGGCTCCTCAGAGGGTCAAACAGGTTAGGAAGGAAAAATTTGCTCCGACTTCAGCACATGTTGAAGCCAGCCTCCTGCAACAAGCAGGATGGGTTGTCGCAGGGCATGCTGTAAAAGATGAGGCAGGCAAGGGCTGCCCCCACAGATGCTAAGCCTGGTGAAGCCGTGCTCGTGCAGGTTTTTTCTCACTTTCGAACCGTCCCTCTGAAGTTGAGTATTCTGCCTCAAAACTGGAGAAACATCTCCAGTTTCCAACTCATTTTCTACATATCCTCATGCTTGCAGAGGAAGATAAGAAGTTGCTAGCTCATTGCTTCTCACCACAACTTGAATTGGCAAAAGTTCAAGCAAGAAGTGGGTGTCAGCTACAACTAAAAAATAATTTTTGGTGAGAAGGGTTGTTCTTGGACATGAGGATCTGTAGCTGAGTCCCTTCTGGAATGATTATTAAAGCACATCCTTTTCCACATCCTGCCCAAAATTCAGTTGCCAGTAACTATTAGAAAAATGACATTACATTTTAAAATGCCAGTTTCATCTGTTTTCCTTTAACCTCACTTTCAACCATATGAATTTAGTGTCTGTGAGAACTGCATTTACAAACTGTCAAATCCAGCTCCTCCCATCATCACCCTGCTTGGGTTCTGCCAGAATGAAAAAATGTAAAAATTAAATTCTCATTGACTTTGGGGGCTTTGGAGCAGACTTATTGATTAGTTACTTCTCTCTGGGAACATCCAATTGACATTAAAAGAGCCAACAGTGCAGAAAGGTTTTATTTCATGTAAATAAGATTGACAGAGTCTAGCCTAGTACCTTAGAACAACACAGGAGTGTAACATGACTTGGCTTGTTTAGTCAGAAAAGACAGCTCCAGGGGGAGATGTTTACTCTTTGTAAACAGGCCAGGGATGAGCTCTGGGACAAGAGCAGAATCCTGTAACAATATTGGCTAAGAAAGGGTAAATAGAAATTGGCCTTCGGTAGATTTGGGCTGGAAACACAGAAATTTCTAACCAGCTTGGCTAAAGAAAGCCCTTGGAAACTGAGATGGAAACATGTGCTTGATCAGTTTATTAAGGTGATTTGGCAGCCTGGCTTCAGGCAGCAGGCAGGGGAACATCACACCACTCGCTCTCTGCCTCATTTCCAGCCTGGGAAGACCTGGTATCGATGCAGAGTTCTCAGCCCACATCTGCCATCACTTCTTTCCTCACTCATGAAGAAAACACAGCTCAGAAACATGACAGCTGAGGCTCCCTGCATGACAAGCACGGCTCTCCTGGCTGTACCTACAGAAACATTTGTGTTTCTCACACACCAGCAGGGCTGTCGAAAGCACATGTGCACCTGCCCTATTTCAGCTATGTACAGACACTTTTTTTTTTCTTTTATAAGAAAACACAGAGAATTACAATACAGAAAGCTGAATCCAAATAGCTCCCTCTGGGCTGAGACTTTTTTCCCTCCACAACAGTTTTGTTGTTCCTCAGAGGGCAGAAATTAATCCCTTCTACCGTATATATACTGCCCAGCTCTGGAGGGCACAAACCAGGCACACCACAGAACTTGTCCCTCTGAGCCTTTAAGAGTTTGATCTCAAGGAACTATCACACAACAGCTCCACCTTCAACAAAACACCTATAAGTTAATAGTTCTAAAATATGGAAAGGGAGAAAGGGAAGTGAGAAGGAAAATATTTCTGGCCATGCCTGATCACGTCTCCTCACCATTTCAGCCTGCTGGCAAGGCAGCCTCTCTGTTTACTTGGCCTTCGTTTCGCCTCCCAGTAGCATTTCAATATTGATGTCTCCAGGTTTCAGCTGTTCTCCTCTCTCCTGATTCATGTGTAGCAGATGGTGCAAATGACACTCCTTTTATTTTCTGGATGAATTCATATCACACTGCCAAGCTGCTAATTTTTGTTGCTAGTCATTGTACATTGCGTAACCAGTGATCAAGACTGGCTTTGTCTTGAAACTGATCAAAACTGCTGTCACAGACAGGTTAAAGTTATAATGAGTTATTAGTTATAGCAGGTTACATTTAGTTAAGAGATTTTACTAACTAGCCTTGGTTTCACTTGACATTCCTTGGATATTTTTTTGTAGGCTGCTTACCCACTTTTGATTCTGCACAGTAGATACGGCAGCAGATCTTTCTGAAGGAATTCAGGTATAATTTTGTGAAATGAATTTTTGTCATAAATCTTCCAATAAGGGTAAATAAATCTCTCCTTGTCCAAACCTCTAGTAAGTTAAACCAATCAAATAACAGAAGCACAGAAGACATCTCCCTGTCTCAGCTACAGTGCCCACATCAGAGAGCGCAGCCAGGCTGGAGTTGCCCATGACAGATCAGAGTAGATCAGGACAAATTCTCCTATGACTCGTCTGTTAACACACTCCAAATGGAGCTTCCCTCTTTGACAAGAGGTTTGCACTTTTTACTAATGCTTAATTTGTTAGTTACTCCAAACTCCCAGATAATTTTCTGACTTACCCACACACTTACCACGTCTGCACTTCTTCATGCTTACTGCCTTTCAGAAATATCTCCTTGGTTTTTCAAATGACTTTTTTAAATTTCAAATCTGTCCTCCAGAGCTCCTGTGATCCCTCCCTGTTCCACATCACCTGCAAATTTTAGAATTATCTCCATCATTAAAGTTACTAATTAAAATAGAGAACTGACTCAAGAGCAAGACAGGTCCCTTTGGGACTCAGAAACACTCTTGTAGATTTGCACACAAATAATGACAGCTACTATTTTAAAAAAATTCCTCAAAGAGCTGTATGTTCCTCTTTCATCCAGACACATCTCTCTGCCTTACCTAGAAATACAAAAGTCAAAGGATATTGTAATTATTTGTTCTCCTTTCTACCAACCAGATCAGTTAATTAGACTAATCTGATATGCTTTTGACAAATCCATGATGGTTGTTTTGTTTCGATTTTAGTCACCTCTTCCAAGCGTTGTGGATTGATTTTTTATTAATTAATTTCAGCTCCTTTCCAAGAACTCATTAGGCCTTTTAGTCAATAATACACTAGTCCGTATTTGTTTCATTTTACATTTAGGATCTGTATTTGCATTTTGATAGTTCTGAGACCTCCTCTGAGCTCCACAAGCTGTTAAAAATAATCGTTCCTTGTTTAAATAATAGTTTTCATTAATTCTTTCTCATTCCAAGGAGAATTTCCTCAGATCCTGTATCCTGACCCATCTAACACATCCAAATAAACTCTTGCCTGTTTGTTGTCTGGTCTGGACCCTTGTTCTACAAAATCAACGAGGTTATCAGGGCATTTTAGTCACTTCTGCACGCAGTCATTTCTCCGTCAAGTGCTAGATCTAGATTTCCTCTCCTGTCTTCTTATTTCTAATGTATTTAGAGTCCTACTTCCTCTTGCCTTTTATCTCACTTGCTAAATGAAACACGCTTTTTGCCTTAGGCTTTTTATTTTACCATTGTATGCTTGTGCCATACCTTCACCTTCATTTCTTGTCAAGTGCCTCTGCTTTTGTATGACTTCTTCAGATTTTCAAGTCCTAAAGAAGCTACTGATACTTCTCTAATGGTTTTTACATTACTCATACCACCCCCTATGCAGGAGGATGCTCAGCTCTTATGTGTTTATTGCTCTCTCAGAACCTGCCCTTTCTCTTCCCTTATACCTCATCCCAAGGCATCCTGCCTCCCAGCTGCCTGCACCTACTGAAGTCACCATGGAGTGCATCATGCTTAAATTGCTGCCCATGCTTCTTCCTTCCTATACGAGTGGTCTTTGCCATTTCCCAGCAAGTCTCTCCCAAATTTCCCATCCACTTTCAGTTCCCCACTAAATCTTTCACAGAAATCAGAACTACACAGAGGACAGACCTTTTCCTCCTCTCTCTATGGTGGGACACCCTTCAGCCATAGGGAAGGTGTACTTATGGTGTTACTCTCCACACAGACAAGCCCTTACAGTAGCCCAAGGAGGCAGGGACAGAAGGTGGTGTTCAGGTGCAGAGAGGCAAGCAGTTAAACTGTGCTGAGTGTTGGTTTTGGTTTTTTCCTTTGCTTCTAGGACTGCCCCTTTGTAGCAGAAAGCAGGAGGTCTTTCTGCATGGATCTACTGGCCATAAGTGATGCAGCAGCTGTCAGTAGGTGGCTTATACAAGCTGTGACACACATTGCCTGGATGAGCTCCATAGCATGGCTCCAGAGCTGCTCAAGCTCCCCTTTGCTAACAACTCTAATCCCTTTCATTCATAAAGTCCTACGATTAAACTCTTCAGGCAAGGGCATCCCACAGCTCTTAGAATCGATATACTGACTGCACAAAAGGGAAAACTAGGATAAATGTATGAGGAAAAATCCTGAAAGCTTCAAAGAGTGGCACAGTATTTATTTCCCATCAAAACTCAATGCCAGGCAGGTACTTAATAACCCTTCACAGTGTGGAAAATCTCCTTCAGGTTAGATGCCAGTAAATATCTCTGTTCCTTCCCCCTCTGGTGGTTTGTTGAGAACAACAACTGCAATCAATAAAGATAACTTGAAGCTTTCAAGTACTAATTTTGAATTACAAGCAGTCAGTTTCTTTCCAAGCCCTGCAAGTTCTCTAAAAAAACCCAAAAGTTAACCTCCCAAACTCAGGGCTCTGAATAATTTGTTGCTGTTCACCCTCTTGCACTCCTTGATCGTTTCCATTCCCTTTATGGGCTGTCAAAGTCACAAGTGCTTCATTTTCTGTGATAAAGAACAGTATACTTCAGAGTGATGAAGCAAGAAGAGAATAAAAAAGCACTTTGCAATTAAATATTTTAATAGACATTTTGAAGATGGTTTCAAAAGGATTTAAAATTAATCTTAACAATAGTATGTATCAAAGGGCTCAAGGGGAACAATACCTATCACTTTTCTGCTTGAGAATAAAGTGTAAAAATAATAACCTATAATATTTTATACCAGCATCCGTTTTTATTCTTCTAGGCTAGGCAGACATGTCTGAATAGTTGTGCAGAGCAGCTCTAAATCCTCTCCCCTCCTCCCAGGTATTCATATCAAACAATCAGTTTATGATGCTGTTGGTGAACTCTTTCAATGCCATGGACCTGCAGGTAATCTCCTGGGAATGTGCCTGACATCACCTCTGCACCACCCACCTTCAGGTAAGAACAGATATTGGTCTCTTTCTTTCTTCCAGCATGGCACTCCTAACTCATTTTTGATTTAGTAAGCTGGCAATTAGACAGGGAACTGAAGACAAATGGAGATAGAGCACAAGGATCAAAGGCAATCCTAGCACTATAAATCACTCAGTACCTTATGTGCTGCCTCTGGTGTGTGACCACAGGGAAGTCTGGATTTATATTACTGATTTTCATTGGATTTCAATGGAGAAGAGTTTCAGCAAGGAGCCTGAGGCCCTGCTTTATGACTGCAAACTCAAAGTTATGACTCCTAACTTGCACTGAATTGAGTGTTACACCAGAAGCAATCCCAGTGAGGCAGTGAATGTGTTTTCTGGGTGCAGATCTACTCAAGGAGTGCAGCCGAGGTCTGTGGACGTGGTCAGCACAGCCACCTCGGTCTCTTCAACTATTGTCTGAGTCCTCTTTTTGCAGTGTTCATGAACACAGACAGCCCTTCACCCAGAAGCGAATTTCAACAGGCATCAGTGCCTAAGGAGTTTCAGTATAAATGAATAGTTTAACACACAATCTTGTTTAGAACTGTCCTCTAGTTTTGAGTTATATTTTTTATTGTGAAACATGTCACACCACCAGATTATTCCTTCATCTGAGACTAAGCAGATACTGGGTAAGAAATTATTATTTCCATTAAATTTGGCTTAAACACACTTATTTATAATTAAGTTAGCAATCCTTGCTTGGGTGTAAAATGACCCTACTAAGTAAGTGCAGCAATAACCTAGAACAAAATCTTTAAATAACAAATCTCAAGTGAGAAGATATACATAGAATATATCAAAATTAGTTGTGTTCATCCACCTTTCAAAACAACTTAAATGTGACTCTTTCTTCTGGAAAATCTGTGTTATGCTCATTGAACATTTGTTTTCATTACATTTGAGCCTTTCGGCAAAAATAAAATACACACTCAAAGTAGGATGGCTGTTTTGATCAGTTTTCAGACATTGATACATTAGAGGTAAAAAGAAATGCATTAAGATTCACACAGACATTCATACTGCTGACCACTGGGAAGGAAGAAATATAAACTAAGAGTAATGTGTAATCGGAAAAGACAGCTCAAGCACAAATCTTATTAAGTAGATATTTTAGAACAGGCTTATAAATAAAGGAAGAAGTCCTAGCATTTGGGATATTTATACAAAGATTGGACAGCAAATTATGAAATGGCATGCAGGGAGCAAGCTGTTCAAGCCACATGCCATAGGAGAGTAAATACGGTGGAATCCTAAGTATTGTGACTCATTGCTGAAATGTCACACACAGTCTGCACCAAGAGCCAGTGACCTTGAAATGTGAAATATTTCCTTTTTGAATAAGCTTTATGTAAGTACAGACTGCTTTTCTTTAAAACAGTCATGAAACACATGACTAAAAGTTCAGACCTTGGGTGCCCAGCTCAGAAGAGCCCAAGATTTAGCAAAGTTAAGATGAAATAGATTCTCAATGTCCCTCTCATCTCAAACTGGAAGCATGACCCTTTGGACTAAAAACTACAGAAAGTGCATCACTTCAGCAGAACCAAACAGAAAAGTGATTGTGTACTTGGCAATGCATGTACACATTTAGAAACATTTTGTGGAAATTCATGCATACCCATAGCCCCAGCACAATTGTAAACCAGTTCCTTCCTCCAAACTCGTTCAGATGCAAACACAGATGTGTTGTGCTTGCAGAAGATAGACAGACTTCAGTCATTTACACTGATCCTATCATGTATGCTCCAATTTTGTTGATGTGGCTTTGGGGAACTGACCATCCAGATGAACTTCCCTTTAACATCAACTGAACTCTTCTGACATTTTACAGACCAGTTACAATCAAGGTTGTTTAAAATCATTGCTTTGCTTTTCTAATAAAGCAGGAGCTCTCTAAAAATCCCAGCTCTGATTGAAAAAAAAAATAGGAAATATAGTTCTTTTCTGTACATGCTTTTCTGAAGGCAATAAAGTTGCTAAATGAGCAGGGTGCCATTAATCCTTAACTAGCACAGGACAAGAACAGGGTCTCACTGCTGTAATGCGGAGCCCTGCAAGCATAGCCTCACACCATCAGCAGGAGTTCACAGTCAGGTACCAGCAGATGCCATTACCCAGCTAGGGCTCAGGTCACCCCTGGCCAGGTGGTGGAACATTACTACATTTCTACTTGGAAACGGAATGAAACAAATAGGAGTACGAATTATCTTGATATATAAAATATGTTTGCTTTAACTCACAGTTATATTACCACTCAACTACAAATATTAATTCAAATGTCTGCTCATCCATACACTTTTCTGTACTTGTGATTCTTTAAACAGTTGTTTACAGAGCTTCAATTATCCAGTAAGGGAGTTAAAACAAGTGTTTGGTCCTCCACCTGTATATACCCTTACTGTAACAGACCCTAAGCAGTCAAACACTTACGACCGAGATTCTGGAAGGAATTAATTCCTCCAGATGTAGTCCCTGTGTTTTGAAGACCATTCCTGGGTAACATACAATTGTTGATCTGACCACAGATCAACAGATTCAGTTGTTGAGAAAGCACATTAAATATATTTTCTGTGAGGAATTCTACAGGAAGCTGAATTGTTGCTACTGCTTGGCATAATTTCTAAAGAAGTATTTTATGCATCCAATTCTGAATACTTCTGTGGCTAGACAGGAACGCATAAAGATTCACAGCCATGATATTCTGAAAAAGTGTTGCTTCTGAATCAATTCGTTATCTTAAATGCTTGCAAGCTTTTGTGAACAGATCTAACTTCATAGAGAAACCATTATCCTCAAGTTCCTCAACACACTGTATTTTCAAATTCATTGCTGACTCTGCTATATTTCCTTTTGGATTCTGTAAAGGCATCTCATTTATCTTTATTGGATTTTCTTTCACTTGTTTTCAAAGCTAAGTCATGATACTGAAGTTAGCCCACAGCAGAGAAGAAATAACCAGGGCATAAACTCTGACTCTTAAGAAAAAGTGGCCTATCTTGCTGAAGATACAGAACACTATGAAGAGATGTGCTAAAGAGGTTACCTCAAACTGGATTATCTGTGTATGCTGTCACAGGTGAGAGAGCTGGAAAAGCCATACTTGCACTTCAGAAATGTGACTCAACAAAACCTCATCTATAAGTTATTAAGCTTTGCCAGGATCCCAGAACTCCTATTTATAGGTAAAGTATACAATTAGGAAAACAGAACAATGTTAGGTTCTGAAGCATCAGAACTTATGGCTGGTGTAGACAGGAACCATGACCATAGTGGTCACTGTCTGTCATCAAAAAACTAGAGGTGATGTCAAGACTCTCTCTCAAGAGAGAACAAAGACATGAAATCACAACTGGAATTAGGGATCCAGACCTTCCCTACTCCAGACCCTGTTCTCTTTAGGTAATACAGACATTAAAAGAGAAACAGAATTAAAATTTTACTCATTTTTTGTCTCCCAGATTATTTCAGTATTTTTCAGTATGGAAAAGATAAACACTGGTCACTACAGAGGTTACACTTAAATATTTTTTCATCCAGCTATACAAAGGTATTGCACTCCACTTCACAGACCTTTCATATTACTTACCTTAATGTAACTGGTTTAGCCTCAAACATCATTAAGCTTCATTCATTGCAGTTAAGTTGATAGTTACTTTACATATTCTGCACCTAAATTTACACAGGTACACCTCAAATACTTAGCATTTAGCAGCCTACGTATTTACTGTGCTACTTTCTACACCAAAGATACAGAGAAGTATGCGCATTAAGTGTTTAACTCACCATATTACCATTTTTAATTGTTCATAGAAAAAGAAACTTTCTCTTTATCATGTTCCTGCTGCTCAGACACCACAGGCAAAAAGTGAATCATTTTATTCTACTGTTCCCAGATGAGAATAACTCAAAAATAACACATTTTCATTGTGGGCATGTGTTCCACCCAGGTGATGTGCAAGGCAATAAAGATGTCCAATACNCTGTGATTCGTGGCATGGTAGCACATTGTGGCCAGGGCTGAAGAGGCACAAAGTAGTAACTACCATACAAAAACCTTAAAACCAAAACATGACATGATGGATAACACATATAGACCACACATAGGTAAGGGACTACCAAGAAATACCAAGGTAATACATACTTGTGGTTACCATTGCATTGGGAGTTTGTTTAACTGATGATGAAGTCCTTGGGTCTGAAAACTGGATAGCTCAGCATTTAAAGTGCTCATGGGCTAGGACTGCATTCAAAAAAAACTTTAAAAAATTGTAAGTGGTGGTAACAGACCCTATAACTTTGGAATAATATGCCTTGCTTTGTTCATTACAATTTGTGCTACAACTGGCAGCACGTGAACCCACAATAACAGAACAACCCTTCAGCATTGGAACAGGAGAAAAAAAATGCACTTAGCAGCAGCAAATAGTGCCTTTCACTCATTGGCAAAAATTGCCCAGGACTTCACTATGTCTTCAAATGGCCTGAGAATGGATGAAGGTGGCACCTGTACCAGTTCAACCTACAGCTCTTGGATATAGCACTAGAATGAGCAAGACACCCGTCATTTAAAAAGATCATTGCTAACTAAATCCTGAGGTTTTAGGAAGATTTTGAATTCCTAAGTTTGTTGCTTGCTTGGGGACTCTCAGCCCTCTCCCACAACTCCTTGCCTTAAAGATGTCCTCCCAACTAGTGATTAGTCAAAGACAAGCACAGACATCAAACTTTGCTCCTGCCATTAGAAATACCAGCTGGAAATCTCCCAGAAGCAACTAGTGTTAAATCTTTCCCTGCTAGAGTCAGGGGATCATGTAGTGACTCCAGCACAGCAGTCGACCATGACCTCATAACAGCTGTAAATATGGTTAGTCCTTGTTTTACCATCACAAAACAGATCAAAGCCAGCCAAAAATCATACTTGCGTCAGATCTTACACTGTGCTAAATTTACACAGGATCGAATTGTATCTGCAGAAATAACAACATATAATTATTTGTTCTTATAAAATTGTATTATTTAATATTAGCAAATTAATTTGAACACATTTAGACATTTTATTTGGAGTAAATAATGAATAAAAAGACAAAGGTATCCTCATCCCTCTCTGGGTAATAAACAAGACAATGATAAACTTTTAATCAATATTGATACATAAATACATTATTTCGATTAGAAAGACCATGAGAAAGGTTCCTGCTGGAGGGGGGAAATATAGTCTAGTCATAAATCTGAAAATGGGAAAGATCTAAAAAAGAAATCATTAATTGGCTTAGTACAATAAAAAACAAACTACTCACAAATATCTAACATAAGGA